>APFE031442750.1:0-16409 GCA_000404065.3 Pinus taeda
AATTCCACTTCCCCCTATTTCCTAACATCCCTCCCTACTTCCAAAAATTTTCTCAAGAATTTAGAAGCCCCTTATCCCGTTCATTTCCCTTCATTTCGACAAATCCCCTGTTCCACGCGTCAGGGTAGGTTTACTCAAATGTTGTTTCAGATAAATAGAAGATGAATTTGGGAAAACTGAGAGAGGTTTTTTTCCAAAATAGGCCAAGGAAGAAAAACCTCCTTCACGTTTTACACAGATGTCATGGTTTTAGAGAAATGTCAAAAATACAGTTGCCTCAAGAGAATTGATGCACCTCTGGAGTGACCTTGAACAAATCAAGATTTCTCTTAGCTTGGTTGGCCTAATGACTTTCGTGATTAGTCAAATGATAACTAGACACAAAGCTATTTCCAATTAGCTATCATGAGCTCAATTGGGGGTTGAGGAATACCTTCAAAAGTTGACTACAACAGCACTCTGCCTTTAGGCAGTCTGAATTTACACATTTTGACCAATCTTGGGAGATTTGACTTTTGATAGGGCAAATGAATTCCAAATTGAAAATTCTAGTTGTGCTGGAAAGTAGACTCAATAAGATTTATAGAAAGCTATGCTACACCTAATTTGGACACCAGAAAGGCCTCCAAAAGTCTCCTTCAAAAAGCATGATGCATTGATCCAACACGATGCCTTGGGCAGCGATTTATAGTGTATTTTTATAACAGGCGCAACGCAGTGGGGCAACGTGGTGCACAGGACTTCAGGGCCTGAAATCATTCCAATTTTCCTCCAAAAGCTCCCAAAATTGTAAATTCCTCATTTCCCAAGTAATTTCACACTCCAATATGCTCAATGCATGAGTTTGTCTCAGTCTTCTTGGTGATTTAATAGGGAAATATTGGAACCCTTGTTCGTTGTTGTTTGATGAAAAGACATTGCATAGGGTTTTCAAATTGTATGTTTTTCTGCCAAGTTCACTCCTAGCCATTTATCACTCCTTCACTCTTTCATTTTCTCCCTCCCATTACATTTTCATCTACCCACTCCCTAATCCCCATATCCTTAAATTATTAATCCCAAATCCCTAACTCATACTATCCCAAGCCCTAGTTAAAAATTCCCCAACCTTAATTGTTGTCCCAAGAGCCTAAATATTGTTCCCTAAACCCCCTATTCCCCAAAAATCTTGTCAGAAAAATTCCCAAAACCCCTCATACTCTTTCCCTCCATAGTCCCTCATATATTCTCATCCTTGATAGCAAAAACCTAAAGACACCATAAATCTCTTCATACTCATCTAAGAAAACTCAAACATTGGCAAACATGGAGTTTGATCCTTCCTATGACCGAGATGGGGAGACACTCTGTGATTCTTCTAGAGAAATGCATGCACCAAGGATACCTCACAAGTGTGGTAAACATATACGAGAGGATTCTACTTCACTTTCTGAGCTGCAGGCCTATCCTCTTGCTATCACATGCTTTCAACACCAATCTTGTTATCAGTTCTGTGAGATGGTAGAGAGAGTCTAGTACCATCATGAGTTGGCCAAGTTGTTTGTGCTCCATCTTCAAAATGGCCAAGTCACTCTAGCAGGCGTAAAATTCACCTTGACACCGGAGACTATTTCTCTAGCAACTGGCATTCCAAATGTCGGTGAGTAGTGGAATAAAAGGCAATAGATTGATAAAGAGAATTATGAGACTTACATCAAGGATGGTTATCAGAAACATCTCAGTAGATTTTTTCCCTTCTGGTATCTTAAAGACACATATGCTCCCTTGATGAAACTCATAATTAAATATTTCAGCTGTGAGGGTTGGTTTTCTCGCTTGTATTCCTATCACATCAGATTGTTGATGCACTTTACTAGGGTGAGAATGATGAATCTCCCCTATTTTATTTGCCGGAACATTGAGAAGATGACCACCTTAATGCACAAGAAGCCTCCTCAGTAGCAATATAACAACATATATCATTTTGCACTAATCAAAATTTTGGTCTTGCATCAGCTTGGTTTACAGAACATCTCATCGGAGGATTTCATTTCACATGAGGTCTTCACAGGTCCTCAAGTACCCCCAGTAGTTTTTCATGAGGCAGGAAGACCTTCATTTTAGCAGGAGATTCATGAGACACAAACTGCTAGTGTGCCAGTGTTTGTCACCTACCAAAAGGGCACTAGAAGGTTGTTTGCAGCAGCAAAGCGAGTACTATCTCCACCCAGGGTGGAAAGGGTCTTGCTTCCTCCATTAGCAGAGCAGGTATAGGACAAGGGCAAGTAGCCGTTACATGATGAGGGGCCTTCAGGAGGACAGGAAATAGATTTCATTCTTATTCAAGATGATGACACCAATTTGGGCTCACGAAACTCAAAGCTCAAAGAGATCATTCAGGAGCAACAAGTGGACATTAATGATTTGTCTCTCAACATAGAAAGAGCCAAGTGGATAATCAAATATATGGAGAAAAGAAACAAAAAGCTAGAGGATCAACAAACCATTATGGAGCTACAAAATATACGAGAAAATCGACACGCTGCCAAGAGGAGGAAACTCAAGCTGACACCACTTGAACAAGAAATCAATGCTGATCGTGAGTCTTGGCTTGAGAGGGAAAATATCCACTTGGAAAAGTTGCTTGAGAAGTCCAATAGATAAAAAACTATGTTGAGGCACATGGCCTACCACTACTTGGCAAGAAACAAAGTGTGCAACGCAAGAATCAGGAACTTGAAGGCCAAGTTGAAGAAAACATCAAGGAAGAAAAAAGAGCAAGATAGACTGTAGATCTTTGCTGAGGCTTAATTGGCCCAACATAGCACTTAATGGAGGAAACTCAGCCAAAACTTCAAGAAATTTGGGACACTTTTTGCAATTTTGAAATTTTTGGCCTAAAAAATAGGTTTTTCTGCTCGATGCGTCGTGCCACCTTATGCACGCTTTTGATGGGGACCTCCTTTTGAGTAAAACCCAGAATTTTTGGATTTTTCATGAAAAAATATGCATGCGCACAAATGGCCAAGAAATTATCACAGGTTTTGAGCTTCCAAAAAGGTCAAAAACACCTCAAAAATGACCTTTCTGCCCCTTTTTGGACACACAATAAGCAGTGTTGGGAGAACTCATCTATGGAGGTGCAAATGGAGGCCAAATTTAGAAATTATACTTGCTCTAGAAAGTAGACAGGCATATATTTCCAACAAGCCAACTTAGAGCAAATTTGGACACCGAGAATGTCTTCAAAATCAGCTGCAAAAAGGTGTTATGCATTGGGAAATCAGTGCGATGTATAGGAGGAATTTTGCTCATTTTGATCGAAATACTCTATTTTTTCACCTAGTTTCTTCACAGTTTGACTTTTCTCCTTCTAATTATCAAATTCATGATGTAATTTAATGTGACTTGAGGGATCTTGATGTAATCATGATAAATTTTCACTCATATAGGTAGATTCATCCATGAAAAGGTAGTTTGCAACTGAATGAATCAGTTCCCTAGTTTTTAAAGGCAAGTTGTTCCACTGCTTACTTTTTAGTTCTTAGTTTAGAATTTGTTGGAACAACTCCTAAAATTATGAGCTTGTCCCCTAGAGGCTAAGTTGAGTTTTTGGTTTCCTATATTTTGTAATTTTCAGTCATTAGCAAAGGCTGGACTATTGGGAAAGCTTGGAGCTTCATTGTATATACATTTCAGCAGTTTGGCTAAGGAATGGACCAGGGTTTGCAGCACTTTATGGGATTCATGTGGCATCCTGCTTTGGTATTGTGTTTCCTTCTGTAATTTTAAGTTTACATGTGTTTTATCTATGCCATCATCTCTCTTATTTTCATCTTAACTAAATCAAACAAGGATAAAGGTAGAATCCATTGAGATTGCAGTGCTCTACCTAGGGTTTTTTAGTTATTTATGTTTTCAGCTGTTGAAGAGGATCCCTAAGAATTTATTACCCTCTTCAACTCCTCACCTGTCTAAATCTCCCCATCTCACTCAATTTGAAGTACCAATTCATTTGCCTACCTTGCCCCATAGAGATCTCTACAAAACTGAGCCTCATTCCCCAGACCTAAATCTGCCTTTCCATTTGAGCCAACAAAACATCATCAAATTTAATCAAACTCTTATGCACACATACCTAGCCTAAAATCAGTCTTCACGTCAGCCATCTCAAGCCTCATTGATCATATTTTGCTGAGATTGACAAGGAGAGAGCCCTCTCCCAACCTGGTAGGGTTAGCTACCAGATTAAGCGTGGTTTGATGTTATCCTATATCCTACCTTTCTCAACCTGAGGTAGATTTAGGCACTAACATGTGGGCTCGTAAGAGTTCATGCACCTTAGACTCTGATGAAGAATTAGAGCACTAGAAAAATCTATTATATGAAGTAACCATGATAAGTTGTAATATGATGACTCGGTCGCTACGTTGTGTGTCGTTAGAGGTAAGAAATCTACCCACTTATGATGCCCTGAATGATGTAGATATCTTTTTGGATGCATTTGAGAGGAAGGTACCAGAAAAGTAGCACTTCCAAACTTTGGACTATGCACTACGTGCTATGCTCACAAGATGGTGGGGTACATACAAGCGTAGCTTTGAGGATTGGTGCGAATGAAGAAGGATGATGAGAACACACTTTGGGAAACCAAAGGTACGAATGACAGACAAGTATGATGGGAAGGATGATTCATGCACACACTTGGCCAAATGGACTCAGGCTTATGGAGAGAAGCCCCAACTTGAATAGGTGCACTTGTTCTGTCATACCCTGGATGTCATCCTGATGAATTGGTACCTAGAAATAGAGCTCCGCCATGGTACAGGTGAATGGGATATTATGTATGAAGGATTAGCCATGGTATACGTGGTCCATAAGTTTATACACTATTTTCTATGTGGCCATTTTAAGACGTTTACAGATCATTCCATGTTGAAATACATGGTCAATAAGCCTATTTTTTTTGGGGTGGGGGGGCAGAATCTGCAGGTGGTTGTTATTATTCCAGGAGTATGATTTTGAAGTTATTGTGAAACCTAGATGACTGAACGTGGGACCAGACCATCTGTTGTGCATCGAAATAGGGGAAGAGCCCACTAATTTGGAGGAGGTATTGCCTGACGAACAACTATTTTCAGTGTGCGCTGTAGACAGTCATTTTTAAGATATCATACACTTCCTAACGACAGGAACTACCCCAAAAGGTTACATTGTCTAGTAGAAGGAGGAGTTAATGGTGTGCACGAGAGATGTTTCTGTCATTATTGGACATATGTACAAAATAGGTTTCGATGAAATATTGCAATGATATGTACCGAAGTTCCAAAGTAGTAGTATCCTCACGAACACTCATGGGGATGCTGCAGGAGGAGACTATGCAGGGAGAGCAACCGCACAGAAGATTCTACACACAAGGTTATGCTAGCCAACCCTTCATCAGGATTCAAAAGCTTACTACAAAGTGTGTGATGTGTGTCAAAGAACTAGTAGGCCATCACAGAGGGATGAGCTACCTCTGAATCCACAAATGTCATTACAACCGTTTGAGAAATGGGCAATAGATTTTGTGGGACCCATTCAACCCCAAGGGAAAGAAGACAGGAGTGAGATATATTATCAGTGTGACAAAGTATTTGACTCGATGGGTAGAGGCATAGCATGTGAAGGATTTCACAGGCATGACTGCTGTAAATTTCCTCTTTGAGTATGTACTGATGTGATTTGGGTGTCCAAAGATTTTGATGAGTGATTGCGGCATGCACTTTCTGAATGAAACAATCAGCACACTAACGAAAGAATTTAAGGTATATCACCAAAAGAGCATGCCTTATCACCCGTAGGCTAATGGGATGGTGGAAGCATTCAATAAAGTGCTGGAGAATGCGCTAACCAAGGTTTTCAATGCTCGGCGAAGTGATTGGGACCTACGCATACCCGCAGTATTATGGGCCTATCGAACGACATGCAAGAAGTTGACTAGACAAACACCCTTTAGGCTTGTATATGGCTTTGAAGCAATGATGCCCATTGAATACATTGTGCCTAGTTTGTGCATAACAGCACTCACAGGTATGACGGATCATAGAGCCCTGAAGGAGAGGCTCACACAGCTGGACGAGCTCGAGGAAGAATGATTTCTAGCTAGATTTCACCAACATGTCTAGAAGTAGTGCGAAAAAGCATGGCATGATAGACACATTAAGCTGTGCACCTTTAAGGTAAATGACCTGGTTTTTCTATATGATAGCAAGTTTGATAAATTTCCAGGGAAATTCAAAATGCATTGGTTAGGGCCCTATGTCATTAAGGATATTATCGACGAAGGAGCAGTACAAGTGGTCAAATTGAATGGAGATCCCTTCCCAGGAAAGGTGAATGGTAGTTGTTTGAAACCATACACCGGTGGTATGAAAATGTGACTACATGAAGGTATTGGTGAGCTCCAGTATTGTAGCAATAATGCTACAACTCCTGAGGCTTCCTGTCTCTCATTTTATCAACCCGGTTGTTCGTACAAACTTGGAAGCGACGGTGCTATATGCACAAGTACTAGCTCTTGTCGCAGCTGTCACTTGGTCAGCTGGCACAAGTCCGCTAGGGCTCAAGCCAACTTCTATAGGCTCACAGAAGAAGCTTTATCAATGATGGACGAAAGCTAACTCAAAGGAGACTAAGCTAACTGACAAAAATGAACTAAAAGTAAATCAAAGCATGTAACCCTAGGAAACCCTAATTTGACTAGTCTAATCTCTATAAAGCAATGACGATGAGTAATACTTCTACCAATGCTGCCACTACATCTAATAAGTGGAAATGCATGGAGCTAAACTACTGACATTATAAAAGACCTGTTTTTGTACTTTTTCATTAAGTCGGGGAAATATTTGTGCTTTTGTGCTTGTTAGGGTTTGGTGGTGCAGATTGGATGGAGAAGGAAGGGAAGCGTGGGACAGGTTGGGGAGGCTAGGTGAGGTCCCTATGGACCCTTAGCATTCATCCACAGAGGTTTTCCACGTTCAGAAGCTCAGCAACCGCGTGGATGACCTCCTACAGGATGTCTGCAGGGGATTCTACAGGAAACTCAGGGTTTTCTACAGGATGTCTCTGAACTGCTACAGGATGGTCTACCGTGAAGGATTTAAGCGATGGGAATAGTGATGGAAGGGTAGGAAAGGATGTGAGAGGTAGGGATCAGGCTGGTGATGGCTCAGGAGTAGAAAGATGAGATGGGAAACGGGTGTAGGGAGTGTGTTGGAGTGATGTATGTGAAAGGTCAAGGAATGAAGCTACGTGAGGAATAGGAGATGTTTAGGAAGGGACAAAACGCAGTGTATGTCAAGGTAGAGTAATTGCATGCGGGGTCAAAACGGAAAGGGTGGCAATGAAACGAAAGGGAGGAGAGTGTAAATGAAACAAATGACCAAAACTGTTTATCAAACCGGGAATGCATCAACCCACACTAAGTGTACCGTGATTTTATTGAACAGTGATCCAAAACGCAAAGAGAAATACGTATGGGGCTGTGATGAAGAGATGTGTGGTACGTGTAAATGACAAGGAAGCATCTAAATCCAAATCATAACTGTATCAAACAAAATCATGCGTGTTTTTGGTGGTCTGCTATGGACTGCACCCCAATCTTCAAACGAGATGGCAGTGAGCCTTAACAACCGTTTTTTTTGCTGGAGCTCCAATGGATGTTATATCTCCTCTGCTACACTAAGCAAGCGGAAGTAATTGTACCATAAGAAAAATCTATCTAACTCGTAAGAAAATCAAATTACCAGACTGCCATTCGGATTGCATGTGTAAATGAAACTTAAAGTGCTGGAAATGAAATAGAAACAACACTACAACAGAGGGGATCTATGGCTCTCAGGTTGGGCCCTAACCTGAGAGCTATAGTCTCCTAATAAAACTCAGGAATAGATCACAAACTGTCCTCTTTATTCATAATTCAACGTCATGCCAAATTGATTTACAGCAAACAACAAAACTGGACTGCTTCCAAAATTACATGATAACCCGAGAGATTCAACAACCATCTAAGGCTAAGGCCTCCATATTTATACAAAAAATGATGGTCTGCCAAGTAGCCTTGATTCTAAGAGCTCAGCTGTCCAACTGAAGTTTAACTGCGGATTTGTGAGGCAGTCAGAACTGTTGTTCTGGTAGAACAGTTTATGACTGCTGTTCCTGTAGGACAGCTAGCTGCTTCTGAAGCTCGGAGGGGAGATTGATTGGAGCTCGGAGTTCTTGGTGGGAATCACGAGGAATGCCCCCAAGACCGTGGACATTACTCCCCGAAATCAGCAGAGCCACCTCGTTGTCTCCTTGTCTCCTCTTTCGTTGTCTCTTACTCCCCTTTTTAATGCCAAAACCTGGAATCACAATGCATTAGTCACGTGGATAAAGTGTCTAACCTTCCTCCTACAAACAACATGAATAAACTAAGAAATGCATGCATAAGCAAATAAAGAGGAATGGTTTGAGCAAGTAAAGTAGGCCAAAATGAGCCCAAATTGTACCAAAATTGGGGCTCATCAGGTATCACAGTCTTAGCACTTCAGGCAGTTGAAAGGAGGCATGAGACTATAAACTACACTGCTCGGTCTGGGGAGCTGCGTGATTGGAGGATTGTGCAAAGCAATGAAGTGTCACAAGGTTCGCAACAGTGCGAAGGAAGTTGTGCTACCCAGGGAGAATTCATGCAAGTCGACCAAAAAGTGACCGTTAAAGTCATTGTTCATGATTTGATGGTAGAATTTCCACCAAATGAAGTGGGAAAACAACATTTAAGATGAAATTTATGGGTTAAATCCTTGAAAATTTGTCGCCAATCTGGCATTAATGAACCAAATTTTGGGGGAATGGTTGGATTTGAATTCAACATACCCTATAAATTACAGGTGGCTATCCAGTGAAAAGCACTTGGAATTTCGAGAATTGAGTTGTTGAGCTCTCAAGCACACATGAACCGTGAGCACTTTGAAGTTCTGATAGCCAGTTCAGTATTTGAGACAATGCTGAAGGAGAGATAGGAGTTCTTGCAGAACATCATGTCGGTGCCCATAGAAGCTATAGATACCGAAGTAGAGGAGTCGTTGCTAGAAGTTGATATGGAGGTTGAAGAAGTTGCTCCCAAGGTTGCCGAAGTATTAGTGAAAGTCCCCAAATCACCAAGGACGCTGAGACCAAAGCCCACCCCAACCAAGGAGACCGTGAAGGATAAGAAGGGAAAGTAGCCTGCAATACTGGTGCACGCATCTCCAAGAAGAAACCCAAGGAAGGACAAACCCACTGCATAGGAGAAGGGAAAGCCATCAATATGGAACTGGAGGAGGAAGAAATAAAAGACATCCCGATGGATGATGAGGATGTGGGAGTAGATGTGGAGGAAGTTGAAGCCTAGGGTGTTGACCCTATCACTCGGTTGCCTGAGTACGTCCCTCCATGCAAGGGCAAGACCAAGGTGTCGAAAGATATTGATGAAAGAAAGGTCCCCTTGCAAACCCCTCTGCTACCAAATGAAACTTTTTTTGAAAGACCATGCTTGGGGCTGGTTCCTTTGCTAAAACTCAAAGGCCGGGACTTGGCTGGTCATGAGAAGTTCCCACACCTAGCGACTGAGTAGTTTATGCATCACATTATTGATACAACCACCGTAATGACCACATTGGAGCCGTGGAGGTGGCTTAGAGGAGTAGACAATGCAGGGTTGCTCAACCTGCTTTGGGTGTCAGACTATAACCGCACCCTGGTTATAGTATTGGTCATCAAGTAGCTGTTATGCTTGGTGCATGATGGGTGTTTGTGGCTAGAGGAGCCAATACCCATCACTAACAGATCGATCCACAAGATCACGTGGTTTCCCTACAGAGGAGAAAATCTGGCCATGATATTTGGCAGAAAAGGTGGTGAGTAGGCCCTTGTAGAGACCATGATAGAGAAGTTTGAGCTGGTAAAGAAGCCACATGGATATGCCATATCTAGCATCTGTGACCCTACTGTAAAGGTAGCTATGTAGATATTAGAAGGGAAGGTGATGAGGAAGTGTCGCACCAATGAGGTGTCAGCGCCTGTTTTCGTGCTAGCAGCCGAGTGCACCAAAGGAGTTTAGTTCAATTGGGCAGACTATCTGTGTAGTGAGTTCCTTGTGAACTACCACGAGGCATAGGATCTCAACAAGGTGTTCCACTACACATGGTTGTTGCTGTCCATTGTACGGGTAGCATGGAAGCTACCAGAGGACAACCAATTCCCTCTGGTCATGCTAGACCTACCAGAAGCAATGAAGTATGCTTCGTTGTGGGTGACCAAGGATGCACAGTGAATCAAGGACAGCAATATCTTCTAGATCTTGATGGAGATGAACATCCGCATGGCTATCAATCACAAACCACGGTTGTCACCTATGGTGTTTTCCAACCTATAGGACTACACAGAGTTAAAAGAATATTTTCACCATGTCGCCATTAGAGCACAAAAGGACCCTGCATAGAAATGGTATGACTTGCCTTACCTGGTAATGGATGATGCTATTGATGGAGTACATGATTGATGGTCGGCAGAGTGGCGCACGAAAGCAGATTTGGCAGTGGGAGAGAAAAAGTCCGCCACGTAGAGAAAAAAGGAGTAGGCTAAGCTAAAGATGATGCAGTTGGTCAAAAAGAGAAAGAAGGAGGCCACTGACAAGGCCTAGGTGGAGCACGATGCCACTCAGCAGACAGAGAAGCAAACGGGTTGAATAGAGCGAGGCTCTGACAAAGGCATGAGGTCACCTTCACCCGAGATAGAGGAAGAGAAGGACGATCATACTGAGCAGAATGGCGTGGACCCACAGGTGACGTTCACATGCTTTAAACATCTAAGGGAGTAGGAGAAAGGAGGGTCTAGGAAGAAATCCATGGCCACTAAAACATTGCTAGACCCAATCACCCTCACAGAGGGCAATTTGCATGACATCAGTCACACGGTGCGGGATGTCACCGTGAAGGCCCTACAAAAGTTTGAGTAGCAACAACAACTAGTATTGGGGGCTATCTAGATAGGTTTATGGGAGTTGCAGACCCACTCATTATAGGTTAGCACAGTTTCTGTCAGCCTTGCTATTGGCACTTCAGAAGCTACCGAGATGCTACGCGCGATAGTGCTACCTGATGGAGCACTAACCATGGATAATGACGCTGACATGCCCATTTTCAATGCCCTAAATATAGCAGGGTTAAATTTTGGAGCATTCCCTGGTGAAGCACTCCACCTTTTGTAAGATGGAGTGATTGCAAAGCTGAGGGCCCTTGAGAACCATGCCCTCTAGGTGATTAGTGAGCAACGGATTAACATTGAGAATATGGCACTACAGCGAGACTCTACCATCGTTGCTATGACCGAGGCGACCAATCAGAACAAGTGTATAATGTAGTTCATCGAGGAGTCATGCCGAATGGTCCCCGAGCTAGCCATTCCCAAGGAAGAACCAGTCAAGGTGCACATCCGTAAGCTGGATATAGGGGTGAAAAAAGCTCATACAGAAATGGAAAGTGTTTAGTTGGAGTTGAACTTACAGATCACAGAGTTACAGTTAAAGGCCTAGCCTTCAACACTGCCAGAAGTATAGGAGCAGCGTGCAATCGCTATCACAGAGGCAATAGTAGCAGTTGACAGTGCAGTAGCAGACTACACAGAACTCTTTAAACAGTCATTCGAGATCTTAACGAGCTTGCAAGAGGACCCTAATGTACAATGACTCGAGACAGAAGAATGCAAGCTACAAAAATGCTATGATGAATTCAAAGGCACAGTGCGAACCGTCGCGCTCGCATAAAGATTGGCAAAGCTACAGGAGGCCAAGTAGCTGAAAGAATAGGTGGATGCAGCGCTACACAAGGAAGCAGTGTTGAAGGCACAACTAAAGCCTTGTCTTGATGAGGCTTACATGGTCACAACCTCTATTGAAGGAAAGCTTACGATTCTACAAGCAACTTAACAAAAGCTTCAGGCCAACAGTTCATGAGAAGTGACCGAGCAAATGGTGGAAGACATGAAGTAGGCGGCTGCACAATGCACTGTCAAGGTTGTCTTCATAAGGGTCGATATGGGAGGTGTTCACGCTAAGATATCCTCACCTTCCGAGTGATTCGAGGGCGATTCATGATGTTTGTGTGGGGGCGTGTTCGGAACAGGATCCCCCAAGGACATTTTTGGTGATAAAAGCCCATGTTTCAGGTCAAATTTTGTAATGAAGTTGTAAAGTCTTCACATTTTGTGGTCACTAAGTGTGGAGGTGTCATGACTCATAAAGGGTTATCTACACTTATTTTGTAATGTAAAGTTGACTGTAAAAGATCTATCCATGGTCCATGGACCATGGGATTGTATAAAAAGAGCTAAGTAAGCTCTAAGTAGTTAGATAAGTCATAGACAGTTTGATAGAAGTAAGAAGTCTTGAGCGATAAGGAGATAGGTCTAAGTTTTTAGTTGTAGCATAGGTAGAGGCTCTGCATCTGAGTGCGTAGAGGCCTAGGGTAGAAGTCCGCAACTGAGTGTGCGAACCCTTGCAGCTATGTGCACAAAGCAAGTAGAGTCTGTAATCATCTAAAGATATCAATAAAGAGAAGCATTCCGCAAATTCTGTGTCTTTGTTTCCTGTTAATGCATCTTGTCATATTGTGTATGAATTTCATTTATAATGCTTATGTGATGCATGGATGTATGTAATTGTGTTAGATAATTGAATGCGAATAAGGATATCTGTTTAAGCGGCCCTAACTGTGATTTTCTAATAAGGTAAGTAAGACACTTAAGCTAAGTTGGGAATCCGCATGATAAGTTTCTTTAGCAGTGTGAAAGTACCTGAACCATGGGTTAGGGTTATCTGAAGGCCAATCGTAACCCTTCGCAGAGGTACTGAAGGGAAGAATACAGGGCTAGGTAGACAGAGCCCTAGAACTTTTACAACCTACACGAAAGCAGGAATAGAAGGAATAAGCCAACATCACAACCATCTTAGGGTACAAAAACTTGGTTCCAGCATCGCCCCATACTGCTTTGGGTGAGACTTTGGTCTGTGCTCTGTGGGCTGATGCTGAAAGGGTTAGTAGTGTAGGGATTTGTTTGGCTAACTAACGCTGAACCCGGGTCAGGCCCCACCAAGCCAGCAATGGACTAGAAAGTTATGACCAATCTAATGATCACAAACTTAAAGAGTCTGAGGAGTTCTAAATAAAACCCTATGGATCTTTCCAGGTATAGACAACTTGTTGGCTCATTAATTTACTTGGTGAATACTCGACCAAAGATATGTTTTGTAGTAAATGTACTTAGTAAATTCCAAGTGGAGATGAAGCATGACCATCAGATAACAACAAAGCATATTTTGAGATATTTACGAGGAACCATCAACTACTGTCTAAAATATGATAGAAGGAATGATGTCCAATTGATTGGTTATACATATTCCAACTAGGGAGGTAGTGAACAGGATGGAATAATAACTATGAGAGGATGTTTCAGTTTAGGATCCTCCATGGTCTCATGGATGAGTAGAAAACAAGACATAGTTACTTTGAGTAGTTTTGAGGTTGAATATGTTACAACATGTGAAGTAAGTAGAGAAGCAATATCCTTAAGGAAGCTACTATCCAACTTGCTTGAAAGAACAATGAACATTACAGTGATAATTTGTGATAACACCAGTTGTATTGGTTTGTCTAAGGATCCAATGTTCCATGGAAAGACAAAAAACATCAACACCAAGTATCACTATATTCGAGAGGTAGTACAAAATGGTGTGTTGCAACTATGGTATATCTCCATTGATGGTCAGGTAGTTGACATATTGACGAAATGACTTCTGAACTAGAAGCTTGAGTACTTAAGGAACAAGATTGGTTTGGTGGATTTGTCCTACCTATTTGAGAGGGAGAGATAGACACTACATTCTTGTCTTCACTTGAAAAGAAAGAATGGTGGATTGGGTAACCATCTAGCATTCGATACTCTTTGAGAATGTGGTAGGGCATTCAAGACAAGAGTAGTCATGGATTGACATTATTTGAGGATTAGCTACCTAAGATAATAATATTACAATGGGAGGTCATACTCTGTGAACACTTAGGTGGGGTATGTACCTTGGGAGACAATGATGATGGTGTCTATACATCATTAGTCTCACCAACATTGTGCTTTGATCTTTTGAAGAGATAGAGTTTTTAGTCAAGGCCTTGTTATGTGAAAATGCTGGTTAATATGATGCTAGACATATGGGTTACCAATATGACTCTTCTTATGAGATCTCTTCAGAATGAGAATTACCATGTACCACTTATGAATATTTCCCTAGTGAAGAGGGAGTGTTGAAAAATGTGTAACTAGGTTTGGTCTTCATAAGTATAAAATGTATTCTTGTAAAAATAAAATGAAAAGAAATTATTATTATTATTGGAGCATGGGTTTCATGCTCAAGTTCTTTTATTTTATAGGTCAAGCACCCATTGAGTGCTTCTAGGGTTTCTCCTAGGTATAAGAGTCATTGTCATATATTGAAGACCCTATGGACACATTGTAAATTGTAAAGAAAAAATTATTTTGTCTTTAAAGTGACAAAATACCTCCAATATCAAGTCGGGTTAATGAGGTGTCAAGTCGGCCTACATGAAGAGCCACATTCAACCTTGAAGAAGCCTATATATAAGAGGAACTTGTCCTCCAATTGGATCACTCACTCATTCATCTCTTATGTGAAGAAGTAGAAGAAGAGGAAGTCAAAGAAGTCGAAGTGTTTTTGGGCCTATTCTATTCTTCTAAGAAGATTGAAGTTAGGGTTTCTACGCTATGATCTCTGGTGGTTTGATTTTAGAGGAAGAAGAGAAGGGAAGGCAAGTGATGGTCTCTTAGGGAATCTTACTAGCCGTAGGACTCAAGTCAAGGCAAGCGAATTCAAGAGTGTTATCAGGAAAACTAGTGTCCATTCAGAGCTGCTAGTCCCATAAGATGGGTAGCTATCTTAGAAACAAAAAAACTAAATTTACTTGCATTTTCCTTTATGAGAAATATATGAGAGAGAAGCAGAGGGTACCAACCTCAGTCTTCCGCTTGGCTCCTTGCTTGTTTCCTCTCCCCTTTGACAAATCTTTGCCACTCCTTCCTCACTTGTCCTGCTTCAAAGAACACCTGTAGAGTCAAAGTAGCATAATACCATCAAAGCATAGAGATCCATAATCATAAACAATATAGGATCAGATATATATTGACCATACAAATGCATATATCAATTCAATATTCAAAGACATATAAGAATATGGAGGAAAACTCAAATAGCTTTATTGATGGAAGTAGTAGAAGAGAGGATTACAACCCATTGATCTAACCCAACACCATCCTCCCAGCATGAAAGCCCTTCTGCACCTCATGAAAATCTAGATCACCCAACACTATGATGTTCCACAAAGAAACCAACATCACTTCCTTACAAGATGCAAAATTCTAGCCTCTGAATCTCTAGGATGAGGGATCCATATATAGATGTTTGCAGGTGGGTGAGTCAGCTTTTGGGTTTTTGATTAGTGTCATTTCTCTAATAGTTCTCAATTCCACTTGGATATTTCATCATCTCTTACTCATCCTTGGGTGAATTTAGAGAGGTAAATGTCATAGGAGAAGTTTCTGGAAGATTCCATGATCATCCACCTTGCAAATTGTCTTTGCCATTTGTCTACTCTCACCCATCACACCCCATAGAAGGGATTTTCAGTATGAATCGCACCCCCCATGTGCATTAGGTGGGATCCATCGCACTTTGACCATGGAGCAAGTGAGATGGTCCAGTTTTGACCAGTTCTGAGCAAGTTTTCATGGAGAACTTTTGGGAGATGATGTAATCAGCTGACCTTGTTCCTTTAGGGTATGAAACAAAATTTTTAGGGACTTAGAAGCCCTTGGTTTATGGACATATAAGATTGGGGTTGCAGTGCCCAAATATGTCTATAACAGTTGCCCCCTAAAGCATGAGGTCGTAAATCTTTTGATGTCGGGTGAAATTTTTTATCATGAGGATCCCAGGTTTTTCGAACTGGAAGGTGACCTGTAATAAGATACAATACAATACATTATCTTCATAATATTTTCATGATCTGGCTGAGGCGGGAATTCCCATGCTCAGCTTTATAAATTCATTTTCATGTACATTGGACAGACAACCGTCTGTATGGCAGACTGATGATTCTGGTAGAGCTTGTTATAGACATTTTTGGGCACTTCAACCCTAATCAAAAATGTCCATAAACTGAGGGCTTTTAAGTCCCTAAAAGTGTTGCTTCACTGCCTAAAGGAACAAGGTCAATTGATTACATCATCTCCCAGAAGTTCTCCACTGAAAACTGCTCATAAATGGTCAAAATTGGACCATACTGAAAGCTCAATGCAGAGGG
>APFE031442763.1:7081-18733 GCA_000404065.3 Pinus taeda
CCCCTCGAAGAGGCTGAATTCTAAGGCGTTGATCTATCTTTTCTATCTTTTCTTGAGTTGGTTTCATAACAGAAAGAAAGGAACTTTTCCTAATTCAGATTTGATGGATGGTGTGGGAGAGTCTCCTAATTCAACTACTACCTCTTGAACTCCAGGAATCCTAAGGTTAGGAGTATGAGTTGGAGATGATGGAGGTGTCTCTTGTCTATTCCTTGAAGTATTTGGAGTTGTAAAAATCGAACTCTAGGCTCTAGCTAAAAACCTTCCCCTAGAATCTCTTGCTCTATGCATGTCATTTTTTTGTTTTTCTTCAAGTCGGGCTAATAATTCTCTTTCTGATCTTCCAGGTCACTCTAGGTGCAAGAAGAGAGCATACTCAAGAAACTATTAAACCAATAACTTTCTCTTTTCTGATCCTCTAGGTCACATTACGTGCAAGAGGAGAGCATACTCTGAGAGGTTATCAATTTTCCTTCCTTGAAATTATATATATATATATTTTTAAGAAATTGGCTACCTAGTTTCACTTCCCTGGCAACAGCGCCAAAATGTTTGGTCAATTTAGTGTGTCCTAAATTGCTATTTAAATGTCAATCTGGGAGTCGTAAACTGATGAAGTGAAGTGCACTATATGTGCAAGATAACCTTTTTCTTAGTCTTTTGTCGTTTTTGAGTCTTTTAGTTTGTTTTTGGGTTTATATTCTGTGGATTCCCTAGTGTGAGATGGCGAAATTGAAAACTAAGTATGGATGGTAATGGTGATTTCTACAATGATTTTCCAAACTTAAAATTTCTCAAAAAGAAGGTTTCCAAACTGACTGTAATGAAATCAATTCTCAAAAGAAGTAAATGTACCAAAATAATGAACTAGTGACAATGGCCTAGTATCCTTACTGCTGTATGAAAAGGAAAATAAAAACTGAACTTAAAGCAACTCAAGGGCTGAAAGCAAAGCAATCTAAATCACACTACTTCAACCCATACTCTGACCCTTCACCTTTCGACTCAGTCCGACTATAGGAAGTAATCATAAACAAGCTGAGTATTATGATATCTAAATTGCAGGAAATTAAATTGCATAAAAGGAAACTAAGATTTAACTACTCATTCATATTTCAACTCTTGAAAATGACATAAGTAATTCAATCTCAACTTGCAGGAAAGAAAACTAAATCATACTACAACAAGTAATATTCTGATTCCTTACTAATTGAGTCACTTGGCTATAGAAAGGAAATCATAAACAGGTAAGTAATATGATGTCTAAATGGCAGAAAAGTAATCAAGCAAAACAAAACTTGAAACAAATGACAATTCTAGAATTAAACTTAGTAAATGAAAATCAGCAGAAAGGACAAGATGATCTCATGTCAGTAGTTATCAAAAATATGTAAATTTTCCCGGGCTGCCTACAAAAACCTGTAAAAGAAACACTGATCAGCTAACAGTTATGAAGAAAACATGAAGGAAATATGGACAGCGATGAACATCAGAACAACATAAAATATATACAAGTAATGATTATAAAAACAATAAACAAAAGCAAGTAAGAAACTATACAAAGCTTTGGTGTATAGGGGCCCTCTGTCACCTCAGCCAGCTAATTACTTAGTCACAAATTGGATTCGGGAATGCTGTCTTCTCATATATTGAAGTGCAGTAATAAAACAAAGGAAAGTACAGTACAGTGGGCCGAATCAACAGTCAAAATTACATCTTAAAGACTAACTATCCAGCGTATATCAACGCGTTATTTATAAGTGAAAATGCTTGCAACTAATTCCTAGATTTTATGCTGCCAAGAGACACGTAAATCTCCATGGCCTGAGATCTAGCGTTATGGTCATTACGGCAGTTGAATCCATGGAGTGGTGGCTGCTTGATTCAGTTCACGGGCTGATCGACAGTTGTGCCAATACCTCCAGAAACTAAGGATCGTGCCACGCAAACCTTCACGTGGGCAAAACAGAGCCGTGCCACCGCAAAATTCCTCATTTGGCCCTTCCTTTGACCGTCGTTGAGCATGACCGTTTATGAGTGATTTGGCTGATCTGAGGTGACACACTCCATGTACACGTCACCTGCATCTTGCCCATGTGGCCGATTTCTCCATTGGACACCTGTAACATAGCCTTTGACAAAATGGCTGCGGATACTTGGGCTGGCTGCGGAAAGTGACAAGTTTCCGCAACTGTTTGAACAAAAAATCTAAATCAAACAACAGTCATAAACATAGTTAGGAAACCATTTCATAAGCTCTTTTTAGACTAATATGCAATGATTTGACAGCTAGGTGGATGAAGTAAATGGAAAAAGAAGGCTGAAAGGGTATATAGGGAAGTGCAGGTTTGGGACTCAACATGATCAAAGAGATGGCGATAGGCGGGGCTACCTCTAGTATCCTATACAACTTATTGCCCAAAGTAATAATAACAGAGCGAGGTGTAGACTCATATACAACATGTCGCTTCCACAAGTATGGTTTTCCTAATAATACATCACAAACTACAAAAGGAGCAACATCACACAATACCTCATCCTTGATGGGCTTGATGTCGTAGGGAAGGCGACATTGTTGGCTGACGCGAAGATCTCGTCGTTGGTGAATCTACTTGATGGTGTATGGCTACGGATGTGTTGTTGTTAGTAGGCCCAACTGCTTCATGACCTCTTCTGAAATGAGGTTCTTTTGGCTCATGCTGTCGAGAATGAACTGCAATGGAGAACCTTTCACCCAAATCTGTGAGTGAAAGAGGTGTTCTTCCTCCTCTCGATCTCTAGGCTCATTCTTCTGGATTTTGGTGGCGGCCACGCTGGTACTAGGCTCTGCATCAATGAAATGCTTCCCTTTGTCATTTCCCTTGTCGGGTTTTGACTTAGAGTCGGAACATGTGTCTAATTCAGAAGCCTTCAACTCGGCAACCTGTGACTGCTTGGCCCAACACTCACTTGTGTTGTAAGTGGATCTCTTATGGAACTCACAACATTTTCCTTTGTCCTTCCTTTTCTTCAGGGTGTTGTTCTTTGCTTGCGGCTTCGGTGGGTTGTCCTGGGCTGCCCTGCCTTGGCTTTGGCCTTTTCTTTGTGGTTTGGGGCGCCTTTTCCATGCTTCGGATTCATAGATCCAAAGTCTTGCTTCTTCTATTTAAACTTCCACTCAATCTTGACAGCGTATTGATATGTTGTGCTGAGCGAGGAGATGTCCAGGAATTCCATCTCGTCCTGGATGTACTTGTGTAGACAGATGTGGTACTTGAGTACCAAATGTCACTCAAAATCCTTGCTACCCAACTTAGTGTGAAGGGTATGTAAAATATTTGTGAACTCTGGTACATCTTGGTCCCTTCCCTACCATAGTGTGGTCAACTTTATGTATTTATCTTCATCGCTTCCGATAGGATAATATTATTCCTTGATGGCATCTCAGAAAGAATGCCAAATGGGTGTGTTTGAAAATAGTGAGGATTCCCTCTCATCATTTTGTTCACAATAGGTTTCCCACTAGTCCTTGATGTGTGGGGCGACTTTGAGAAATGAAAAAGTAATCTTTTTCCAATTGGAAAAGTCATGAAGTGAAAAATATCCTTCCAACATATGCAACCATTTATCTACGATGTCTACATCTATTTGGCCCTCAAATATGGGAATATTGAAGTTAAATTGTACCTTAAAAGGATTGGTGCCTCCATAGTGGTTGCTTGATGAAGATGCATCACTTGTGGGTAGTCGTTGAAGAATCTAGGTAAAGCTATCCATCATCACGTTCCTTTGTCACTCGAGGGATTCCTTGATAAATATTTTGAAAGGATATCCTGCGCCATCATCTTTATTTTCTTCCACCATAGGAGGCTGTCAGGATTTGTGAGGCTGGTCTTGTAAAGGTTCAACTAGATCGAGCCCTAACTCCTTATAACTTGACCTCGTTTGGGATATGCAAAGAAAAATAGAGAAAGAGCAGATCACCTTGATACCATTGATCCGAAATTAAACAAGAATGCAACAAATTACAAATATAACCATAAATACATAAATACGATAGAAATAACACTTCATTTCATTAATATCATAATACTAAAATATGCTTACAAACATAATGGAAATAAACTAGCTCGAGCGACGGTAGCTTATCTCTGAGAAGAGATGTAGCAACTACATGCCTCTGAATGTTATGTTACATTGAGGCTCCAAGGCCTATTTATTTTTGAGAAACAATGGAAAACCTGAAACATTGAGAAACCTAACCCTAGTAGATGAAGTGCCAAAACTATGGGCCCTGTTTGGGTAAATTGGTACATTAATTTCTCGGGGTCATAACTTTGGCATACGATCTCCGTTTGACTATCATAATACCTTGTTTCAAAGATATCAAAGAGTATGCAGAAAAGAAGTAATTACCTCACTCGGGACTTTTTCGGTCTCTCCATTTTCCCTAAAACCGTCGTTTAAGGCCTCAAAATGACTCCAAAAGTTCAAGACCCAAAAAATACCAAAAACAGTAAATTGTGCTACAATTAAGGAAACCGAAAAATTGAAAGAGACAATGATGGGGATCCCAGTGGAATAGGAGGGTGGTCACCAATATCCACCTAGAGCAATCCTCCCCCTTATGAAGCAATGGTCCCCATTGCGTTTAGTGCCTCCATGAGATGGGGAAACTTCTGCTGAACTTGGTCCCTAGTGAGCCACTTGCCTTGGTGCATGAGTTGGCCAACTTTGACAACCCGATACAGTTGGATATTTTGCTAGCGAGTGTTCTTGATTTGCGTGTCCATGATCCAATAGTTGTGGCTCGTTCCATGCTGTCCGAGTTTGGCTCTATTGGTGTGAGTTGTTCTGCAATGTCAGATGTGTCCAACAATGGCGGAAAGTATGGCCCAAGGCTGTGAACATTGAACACTAGGTGCAGACCAAGGAATGGTGGAATGCTGAGCTTGAAGGCATTGTCCCCTACAACCTTGGTGATGGTGTATGACCCATATTGGAGCAAATGAAGCTTGTGATGGGGTCCAGCGAGGTGCTCATTCTGCAAATGTATCCAAACTTTGTCACCCACCTGGAAGTTGTGCGGCACCCGATGCTGATCATGGTGTTTCTTATACTTAGCATTTGCTCTGTCCAATATATCATGGAACTGCTTGTGGATGTGTTTAATGCGCTCAATGAACTTGATAGCTCTATCGGATTTGGACTAGACATGAGCCCAATCTACCTTAGTAGCTGCAAATGGTATGGGAACATCAATGAGACATAATGGCTAAAATCCCAGCCCTACCTGAAAGGGGCTATGGCCCGTTGAGTTGTCGAGAGCTCCGTTGTAGCTGTGCTAGACATAGGGGATGCTTTCATCCCATGTGTGTGGATTCTTCGAGTTGTACATGCGTAAAATGTGTATGATCATCATGTTGACAACTTCTGTTTGACCATCAGTTTAGGGATGTAAAGTCATGGACTTAGTGAGTTTGGTATCCAGTGTCAACCAGAGACTTGACCAAAATGCACTTAGGAATCTGTTGTCCCAATTAGATACAATGGACTGTGGGATCCAAAAGTGTACCCACACTCGCTCAAAGAAGAGCTTAGCAGTGGCCTCTGCTATGATACTCTTCTTGCAGGCCGCCATAATGGCCATCTTAGAGAATCTGTTGATGACCACGAAAACACAGTCATTTCCGTGCTTAGTAGAAGGAAGGCCTGACATGTAATCCATGGAGATGGATTCCCAAGGGCGACTAGGAGTAGGCAGAGGAGTATACAGGCCTTGCTTGTGGATGGTTGGTTTGTCAATGCCGCATGATTTAATGTTGCTCCCAACATACTGATGAAGGTTCGACCATTAAAAATTCTTCTGCAGTACTGCCACTAATTTCTTTATTCTGAAATGGCCAGCGACCCGCCTGTAGTGTGCCTCCCAAATCATCTTGGAACACTTGCTTGAAGGAACATAGATGTGTTCCAAGTGGCATAACAGTGCATCTTGGAGGTGAAAATTTGGAACTTTCTTACCTTTCAGGAGTGTCTGGTATGTGTTGCCGAATTCTCGATCACTCTCATAAAGATGCAGCCACCCCGAAGTCTCGTGCCCACATAAGTTGAGCACAATGATCAACACAATGACTAGTGGTCGGTTGAGGTAGTATGCAACATTATTGGTGCGCCCCTTATTGTAGTTAATGTTCAAATGGAATTGTTGTAGGTATGTTGACCATTTCTAATGGCGATCGTTCTACAAATTCCCTTGTGTCTGTATGAACTCCAGTGGTCAGTGGTCTGTGTGGATGACCATTTCCTTCCCCAGAATGTAATGCTTCCCTTGACAATAGGCCTGCACAATGGAATACATATCTTTGTCATAGGTGGGATGTGTATCACTTTGGTAAGCCAATTGATGCCCCTGTTGAGTACGAAATGCACCAATAACATAGTTGGAGGCATGTGTCTCAATCTCAAATGGTTGTTGTAGGTATGGTAATGTGAGCACTGGTGTAGAGAAGAAGTAATGCTTCAACTTGGAAAAGGTCTTCTCTTTGGTATCATAAAAAAAAAGTTTATGTTCGCTCCGCCCTTGGCGAATTGACTTAAAGTTCAGGTGATATGAGAGAACCCCAACACGAACCTGCAGTAGAAATTGGCAAGACCCAGAAAGCTATGAAGCTCTGTTAGAGTGGTTGGGGTTGGCCAATCCCGAATGACTTATATCTTTGTTGGGTCCACATGCACACCATTCTCATCAATGATGTACCCCATATATTGAACTTGGGTCATGCCAAAAGTGCATTTCTCCAAATTGGCACGAAACTTATGCTATCGCAGGGTTTGAAGGACCTGCCGAATATGTTGGAGGTGCTCTTCCCAACTTTGGTCGAAGATCAAGATGTCATCTAAATACAACACCACAAATGCATTGGTGAAGGGTCGCAAGATGTCGTCCATCAATGTCATGAAGGTTGCGGGGGCATTTGTCAACTCGAAAGGCATGAACCACCATTCGAAAAGGCCCTCCTTGGATTTGAAGGTAGTCTTCCACACATCAAAGGGTTTGATAAGCACTTGGTGATAATCGGACTTCAAGTCAATATTGCTGAAATATTTGGCCCCCTTTAGCTGGTCCAGAAGGTCATCAATCCGTGGGATTGGGTACTATTCTGGACAATGATCTTGTTCAATGCTCGATAGTCAATACAGAGTCTCTAGGTCTCGTCCTTCTTCTGTACCAATACAATCGAGATCCCACAGGGTGATGATCTTAGCCTGATGTGCCCTTTCTGAAAAAGCTCCTTAATCAACCTCTTGATCTCATCATTCTCCATAACAGAGCATCGATAGATCGAACCAATGGGTAGTGGCGTGCCCAGGGTCATATCGATGGAGTTCTTGATCTGAAAGTGCATAGGTACTCATGTAGGCGAGGCAAAAATGTCACTATACTCCTCCATGTCCTTGTCCATTATTGTTGTTGTGCGGAGGAGCTTTGTCTAGAAGCCGTGGTCACAACCTTCTTCTTTCCCTGAGGGCGAATCATAAGGAAAACAAATTTCTTGGTCTGGGAAATGATCTTACTGCATTGATTTGGAGTGATCAAAGAGATGGCGGTAGGTGGGGCTACCTCTAGTATCCTGTACAACTTATTGCCCAAAGTAATAATCACAGAGCAAGGTCTAGAATCATATACAACATGCCACTTCCACAAGTATGGTTGTCCTAATAATATTTCACAAACTTCAAGAGGAGCAACATCACACATTACCTCATCCGTGAAGGGCTTGATGTTGTAGGGAAGGCGACACTGTTGGCTGACTCAGAGATCTCATCCTTTGTGAAGCCACCCGATGGTGTACGGAAGTGGATGTGTTGTCATTGGTAGGACCAGCCGCTTCACAACCTCTGCTGAAATGAGGTTCTTTGGGCTCCCACTGTCAAGAATGAATTGCAGCAGAGAACCTTTCATCCACATTTGTGAGTGGAAGAGGCGTTCTCCCTCCTCTGGATCTTCAGGCTCTTTCTTATGGATTTTGGTGGTGGCCACGACGGCACTGGGCTCCACGTCAATGATCTGTTTCCCTTTTGCATTCCCCTTGTCGGGTTCTGACCCAGAGTCAGAACATGCATCTGATTCAAAAGCCTTTAGCTCGGCTACCATTGACTGTTTGGCCCAACACTCACTTGTGTTGTGAGTGGATCTATTATGGAACTCACACCATTTTCCCATGTCCTTCTTTATCTTCGTGGTTTTGTTCTTTGCTTTTGGCTTCGAAGGGTTGTCCTAGGCCATCTCGCCTTGGCTTGTGCCTTTTATCTATGGTTTGGGGGAAACTTTTATTTGCTTCAAATTCGCAGATCTAAAGTCTCGCTTCTTCTGTTTAAACTTGTGCTCAATTTTGACAACGTATCAGTATGCTATGACAAGTGAGGAGATGTCCAGGAACTCCATCTCGTCCTGGATGTACTTGTGCAGACAACGCAGTACTTGAGTACCAAATGACACTTAGAATCCTTTTTACCCAACTTAGTGCGGAGGGTATGGAAAATATTTGTGAACTACAACAAATATTGGTCCCTTCCCTGCTGTAGCGTGGTCCAATTTATGTATTTATCTTCATAGCTCCCGATAGGGTAATATTGTTCCTTGATGGCGTCTCAGAAAGAACTCTAGGTGGGTGCGGCTGAAAACAGTGAGGATTCCCTCTTGTCCTTTTGTTCACAGTAGGTTTCCCACCAGTCCGTGATGTGTGGGGCGACTTTGAGAAGTGAAAAAGTAATCTTTTCCCAATTGAAAAAGTCATGAATTGAAAAAATATCCTTCCAATAGATTCAACCATTTATCTACGACTTCTACATCTATTTGGCCGTCGCATATGGTAATATCAAAGTTAAATTGTACCTTAAAAGGAGTGTGGCTTCTAGAGTCGTTGTTGGATGAAGATGCTTTGCTTGTGGGTAGTTGTCAAAGGATATGGGAAAAGTTATCTATCATTGCGTTCCTCTGTCGCTCGAGGGCTTCCTCAAGAAATATTTTGAAAGGATCTCCTGCCCCTCGTCTTTCTTTTGTTCTGCCATGGGAGGCCGTTGGGGTTTGTGAGGCTGGTCTTGAAAAGGTTCAACCTGGAATGGATTTGATTGAAATGCCAATGGAGCTCTCTCCATGTGCGTTAAAACCCTGCAATTACCCCGAGATAAAAATAATAGAAATTGTTATACTCTCCCAAACCAATCCGCATTGTCTAGCAGAGTTAGGTTTATTTTTTTTCAAGAAGAAAAATAAGAAGATGCTCCATTAGATAAGTAATAAAAACATAAATACATCATGGAGTATAAGTCATAAGTCATTTGGATCCAAAATCTCCAAGGCCAAGAAAAAAATTATGTATCCAAAAATGGCATGAATACTTCCGATAATATGTAGGACCACCCGATACATAACAGAACAAAATAGGAGGATCAAAATTTGATATGTCAACACAAAAGAATTATGATGGATATATCAAGTAAGACTACTCAGCTGAGCTAAAAAAGACAGAGTTACTGAGACTCAAAAAAGGAGCATAGAAGATCGTCGAATATCCAGCCAACAAAAAGCACATTTTAATTTAACTTCAACACCAGTTAATGAAGCACGATATTATTTCTATCCCACTTCTGATAACTATCAAAGTTGGGTTATGCCAGATTAATTTTGCAAAGCAAGAAATAAAATCAGAGGATTGCGACTCTTCAACACATTTTAAGAACCAACTCAGAGGGAATGAATGAATTAAAAAAGATGGGTCAGATAGTCTTGTGAATATCCTTACCACAACTTAGCTTGGTTTGAGTATCAGAGTGAAATGCATAGTAAATGAAAGAGAATCCAAGGTCCTGAGCTGGCTATGCTAGGGTAATAATAGATTGAGTTTCAAGCACTTGAAGATTCCCTGTTGTTGAATTCCTTCTTTCCATACTTTTGTCTCTACCTCACTCGTAAGGTGAGCACAAAAGCAATCAATTAAGGCCGACACAAGGCCTTCTAACTCTTGTACCTGACCTAACTGAGCTTAGTGGTTGTTAGATGTTCTTGATGAAATGGCTAGAAAATTTCTTGAACTCACTCACTCATATACACTATTTCAAAAGGAAGACTGACTCGAGTCATTCATACCCCTGTGTGGGAAGTTCACTTAAAGGAAGGTAAATAGGTCCCTGCTACCAAAGCGAAAATGGCCATGTCTTTTGCTCTGTGAGAAGGAGGTGGTAATTTCAATAAGAAAATATTTCATCCTATTTGAGGCGCCTAAGAATCCACACATTGAAAGACTATCCTAAGGCGCAACCAAGCACAAGTAGCCAAGCCTTCAACAAGCAAAGTAAAAAGTAAAAGTATATTCTAAAGATCCAGTAGCAAAGCAAGTAGTATATATAGCATAACTAGTAGCATATCTTTGGGAAGTAAGACCTTATTCAATCCCCGACATGAATTTCCTATGTCTCTGGTGGGTTATCCAAGACGACCCAATGATCTGTTGAAAACGATAAAAAAGGCTTGTCTAGGGATGGAACCTAGGACTAGAAAACTTGATATATACATAAATGAAACTAATTTTGCTCAGGGGAGGTATTTAGAAAAATTGGGGGTAAGAAAGCAAGAGTGTTGGTCCATTCAAAACCTATCCGATCTATGGGTATTCAAAAAGTGTTTCTATGAGCATGTTCCAAATCGTAAAACATCCCTTTCTTCCCAATTAGGTAAATCATCTAATAAAGATGCTTTTTTTTTAAACTTTTTCTTGACTTAGAGGGAATGTTTGAATTGGAAGGTCATTAATGGGAACCGAACCTATTTCTATTTGGACCAATCCAATTCCCACTAAGGTAGTTAGAGAAAGAATAAGATAGGGTCATAGAAAGAAAGCCTAATTACTTTTCTTAGATAGAGGTAGGGGACTCAATCACTACTTCTTAGAGCCATAGAGTTTGAAGTTTCACTCACTCACTAGCCACCATAGTGTATACACAACTTAGATAAGAAGAGCTAACCTTCTTATAAGCTTAGAGAAGAAGTAATTCACTACTTCAGTCTTAAGATAAGCTTAGAAAGGAAGTGGGAACTCACCACTCAGTAGCCAAGATAGATCACATTGCATGAAAAGGAAGTGGAACTAATCACTATCTTATAAAGTTGGATTCATTTTCTTTTATCAACAACTAATACTCTCATATTATTTATTTTAATGGATTATGGGAATCTAATATAATCCCATACACCCCAGACCAAAAGGAGGCACCATCTAGTTGTTTGAAAGGATAAGACATACTTATAGTAAGACTTAGTCTATAGAGGAAATGACCCTTTTCACTATAGAATTCACCAAAATCTAGCAATACAATTTCAAGATTTTTTGTTTCTTAAAATGCATTTTTTAATGCATAGATGGATTCAGCCCCATGAAAAATGCGGAAAATGCATAGATGGATTCAGCCCCATGAAAAATCCGGAGGCACTAAAATTCTGCAAATTAAAAGATATAAATTCAAGTTTTTAAAAATCTTTGTGGGATTTTGATTAAAATTAACTAAGAAAAAATGTTTTGTCTATAAATTAGACAAAGCCATTTTTTAATAATAAATTGGTTACCAAAATTTATATAAATAAACTATAATTCATCTCAAATTTCTAATAAA
>APFE031442764.1:0-16039 GCA_000404065.3 Pinus taeda
TAGATTGTCTTCTCGGCCTACTGTTAAGCAGGATAAGGTATGCGGCCTGCTTGAGAGGAACTTCTTGTAGATGCAGCTTTCTTGGGAGAGAGTTTTCAGTGTTCACACCATAAATTCAACCCTAAACACTCCAGCTCTTTCATTATGTGTGCGGTCATCTTCAGGAATAACTCAGACCTGTAATATGAAATAGAAAAGCCCAGAATAGTCTTCAAACAAGCCCAAAATTGCCTTTAACAGGCTTGGCCTTCTGCCAGAGGAACTCAGTCCATCAAGTAGCCCAATCAAGACACTAATCATGCCCTTCCTCCTTTGCTGGAGCTATCTTCCTTCTGTGGCCATTTCAGAGAGAGAAAGATGTGTGTAATGATGATGGAGGGGACTTCCTTTTATAGGATTTGGAGAGGGGTTCAATTTGATTATTTTACCCCAAACCGACCTTCACAATTTGCACATGCGTGGGCTTAATTTCAAAACCATATTTTTCCATGTTCAAATTTGATGATCTTTAGGTTGATTTTGTTCCTCTCAAAAAAAGGAATTGAATGCCACAAAAAAAGTGATTGATATTCTAGACCTCAAAAAAAGTGAGTGATTGATATTTTAGACCTCAAAAAAAGCATAAAAGAGGTTTTATATTTATATATATGTTGAATAACTTGCTAAGATTGAAATTTTGGTTTTGATGTCCTTGCATATTGTTTGACTAGATTAGTTCAAAATGGGCAAGCGAAAGAAATGGCAATATATCATGGATCTTGAGGTGCAAGACCTCAAAGGCAAAATGACCTTTTCCAGTAAAGACTTGGTTTGGGCAGAAATAAATACAAAAAACAATGGTATTGATCATGTTGCTGTAATCCCGTTACGACGAGTTGCTGACTTTATCAAAGGAGAGGAAGAAAATTCTATTGCTCCATGTAAATTCGTACGAAAAACAAAGGGTAAACCAAAAGAAAGATCTACTGCTGCATTGCAATATGATATGTGAGTATTTAAAATATATATTGTTTAGATATTTTGAAACTACGGTTATCTTTCTTTGTATATACTAACAATTTAAATTTTTGGTTTAGTTATCATTGTTCATTTGACCCAGAGGACAAAAGAGGAAATATTTCAGCTAAACGAAGGACATCATTTGTGCAGAAGAGGGGTTTCCAATGCCACTTTATTGTGAAAGTTATGCATGAAATTCCTGATAGAGAAATATTGACTTTCAATATATATGAACATGAAGATGGGGAAGGTTGGGCTTGTCATGGTCAAGGTGACACTTCAGGTGAGACCAGGGCCTTGCTTAGGCCAAAGCTTTCGAGGGACATTGTTGGATATGTAGAGAGTTGTTTCTTTTTGGGAGTGCCTATTGATGTAGTGTATAGAACACACATTAAGAGACATGTTGACATCGATGTGGCAGCTCGAGATAGAGATTTCTTCTTATGCAGGAAAGATATTGTAAACATTTATAATAGGTTGGCGAAGGGAAATTACCAACTTCACAAAAAGGATGAAATGAGTGTAAATCTTTGGTATCAAAAGCATCGAGAAGATTTTTTCTTTTACCAAAAGCCCAATGGTGTGGAGGTCCCTTTTATAATAGGGATTCAAACAAAGTGGATGTTGGAGACAATGGTCAAGCTATCGCACAATAGCTTAATAGCCATGGATTCAACATTTAACACAAACAAATATGGGGTAAGTCATATGCCAATGATTTATTGAATATATTTATTTAAGTTGTATCCATTGTAAATGATTAATAACTTGTATTTGAATTTATGTAATGTTGAAAATGACAGTATCAATTGTATACACTCGTGGCATCTGATGAACAACAAAGCGGGGTGCCTGTTGCATGGGTCGTGGCATCACGAAACACATTAGATGATATTGCAATATGGCTGGAGCAGCTCATGCGCAAGTGTTTCCAAACCCGTCCTGATTGGAAAGTCAATGCTTTCATGGTTGATGATGCACTGGCTGAAATCAGTGCCTTGAGGTAACTTAACATTGTCATGATATAACCAAACTTGCATTTTTTTTTAAAATACCACACTAAAATGCATTGAATATGGCAGGAGGATCACAGGTTGTGATGTGATCTTATGCGTTTGGCATGTACGGAGGGCTTGGTTGAAAAATGCTAATCGGTTGGCCACTAGTTCCATAAAAGCCAAAGAGATGTTCAGTGAGTTAGGTTTCATCATGAAACACACTCTCAATTATGAAGTGGAAGATGCAATCAATCAATTTTTTATCAAGTTTGCAGATGAAGAGAAGTTCTTAGACTATTTCAACAAGAATTGGGTCACTGGAGATAAGATTCGTAAGTAAACATTTTTTCATACTATATGCATTTTTTCCTTTTATAAAGGTGATATAGTGAGACTGACATCATTCTATTTGCAATCAGGTATGTGGGTGAAAGGTTTTCGGGAGTTTCCTCATGCAAATCAGCAGACCAATAATGCTGTTGAGTCATACCATTGTTACCTAAAAACAACATTTCTATCTGACAGAAGGAAAAAATGTGCCCGGAGGATGGATTGGTTATTGCATATGCTACTAACAACAGTTGAACCTTGTTATCGGTTCAAGGAAATCTTAAAAGAAGAAGGATTTCTAAACAACTACAAGAGATAAAAGCAGCTAGAATCATCAGTGGAACGAGCAAGAAAAATTATGGATACTGATTGTTGTCCTCATGAGAACATAACACGTGCTTATTGGGTGAGAAGTCAGACAGATCGAGATAAAAAATACCTTGTCACCTGGTATCGTAAGGATTTTATAACGTGTGAATGTCCATGGTCTATCTGTGGAAACATTTGCAAGCATGCCATAAAAGTTAATTGGTTGTATTTCCAATCGGATAATTCAAATCCATTGATTCATCAACATGCAGAGGATAACATATGCAATGACCCACCTGAGATCAATATAGAGCCTCAAAACCATGATGAAGATGTCGATGCTACTCTTATGGCCACAAATGTTGTTCATGAAGATGCCGAGGCACTTCATTTGGCAAGGGAGGAGTTGTTTAGCTATACACATCTCATTTTAGATAATCCTCCTACTACTTTGGCGAGGACAATCCAGTTGACTGATATGCTTAAAAAAATGTTGGATGAATTCAATAATTTGCACGTTACTGATTTTGACTTCACACCTGGATTGGAATCTCTTGATCCATCTTTGAAGAGGAAGAAGAGTTTCCTTAGCCCCACAAAGCAAAGAAGAAGCAGCAGAAAAAACAATGGTTTGGAAATTGATTTAAATGTTGATCCATCAGAATATGAACCATTTGAGTTTCGATACCTCAATAAGTGAGGACGTCATCGATCAAATAATGCCGTCTCTATGGTTCCAGGTTAGTTTCATGTGTTGAATATAGTCATGATTTTAGATTTAACTATTTAATCATCACTATTCTTTAACATGTGGTATGTTTATTTTTATAGCAATGCAACAATCCCCAACCATGGCAATAACCCAAGACCAAAGGGAGATGCAAGACCATCCAACCTTACTTGCCATGCTAGGTACATTTGACACTCTTTCATTGTGTGTGTACATATACCTTGATGCTCTAGAAAATTTCTTTGCGATAACGTTTGACATTTTTCTAGGTAACTATAGAATAAGTGGAGAAGCATCATTTTCTACCATGACTGATCATCTACAGAAGGACTTCAACTCTAGTGGGAACCAATGAGGTATGCACAAAGAATAGATAAGCTAGGTTATTATGGCGTCATCAGGTGGCCCTTTATCATATGATAAGTATATTTATGTTTTCCCATTGTTATGTTGTTGTAAAAATACCTTTTTCATAATCTGTTCATGGACACAAATCAAACCCCTTATTTGGAATTTTGAGGCCTGATTTGGTATTTTTGAAGAAGATTACAAACTTGCCCATGCCCAGGTCTGATACCACTTGAAATCTTGGTATTGCATATTCAAGTGTCAATGGTTGATACATTGGATGCTTGTGTGAATTTATTATCTTTCCATCATGGATCTGCATATCATGTCTTTGTTTAGATGGACATAATGAATCACTTCAAGAGGCTATAGTTTCTTTTTTCTCCTTGTAAACAAATAAGCCCTTACATCCATACCAACCAATACATTATGCATCCTGCCATACTCTATAACCTTCAATGCTTACATAAATACAAGTTTGTATTTTTATAAAGTACACAAATAAAAAATATGTCCATACCAACCAACACATTTGTCTCCTTTACATAAGAAATCATGGTGTTGTCCATGCTTTTGATGCCTTCCTTATGTCATTTGTGTTGTACATGATCCCTCCTCTTGTCAATTAATGACCTGAACCACTAACTTGACACTACTTCATTGTGCACTATGACATTTTTATCTAACTTCTTCGGAAAATGAGGAACTGATGTGAGTCTCCACGTTTGTGGAGCCCAATATTAGTATCTTCTGGGAAGGGCTTTAATTATCATTGACTGCTGGGGTGGACTTTTGTTTTTTGGTTTCTCTAGTTTCTATCTGTGCAAGCAGTACTATTTCTGAGTTTATAAACTGAAAGACTGTTTTAAGTGTGGTAGCTTTAATTTCTCTTCTTTTACACTTTTCATTTAATTCACAATAACAAAATTAGCAGGAGAATCTGGTACACAAATCACTTTTATGCATTTAATTCATTTAATGCATGCTCTATCCAATGTCGAATAGGGTTGATATAATCAGCACCTCCAATATATGAATTACCTTACTCATTACCATGTATTACTTGATGAGAATAGTTTTACTATGGATGATCTTCAGATTTTGGTCCATGCATTATATTATGTGTAAGAAACAATGCTTGATGGTTTTATTTTGATGTTACAACCCAATTCTATTGAGGTTTTGACTCTAACTGTGTATTTGTTTGGTTGCAGGTATCAAAGGAGTACAATGGCAATATCTTCAGGTAGGGTGTTAATCTTTAAAGGACTGTAATTTGTTTCTCCTTTACAATGGAAATGCCAGTAGTTAAATTTATATCTGGTCTGATTATTATGTGTTTGATGATGTGCAGTTGCCCCAATAAATTATGCACATTTAGCTGCAACCCACATGAGCTTAATGAAACAGCTTCCCGATCAGGAAGAGCTGAAGGGTCAACTGCATCTGGAGGAGCACATGTCCCTGAGCTCCCTGCTCTGCACCAAAAATTTTGCCACACAATGTTCTTCCGCTGAATCTTACAGAATTTTTTCTTCCCTCCATTCATGCATTTAATTCATTTAAACAACAATACTCTGATGAAATTGTCAGCAGAACTGAAATTATAATTGCATCTATGTATGCTTTTATAATCCAGTCTCTCCAACCGTCCCAAAACCTTGGGATGTGAAATCTGATTTCTCCGCTTGCACATCACTAATGATACATGAACAATAAATTTTTATGTATGTAAGGTGAATCTTACTGGATTGATCAATTGTTGAGTGACAATTCTTGGATGATGATTTGTTATTTTTGAACAAGTGCCATAAATAATGCAAGAAAAATGTGCATGTCCACATGTTTGTCTTTAAATTACTTTCAACAATGTTCATAATTGAAATGTGATGGTGATAATAAAATTGTTGTTGTTGTTTATGTTCATCAAATACGTTGTCTCTTCCTCTCAGCACAAGGAATGCCTGAGGTTGTGTCGGCAGTTCGGACATCTTCCAATACTTAATTTCCTTTCTTTGCTGTGAGAGATTATTTATAGAAGAGTTTACTAATCTGTGGTATACAATAAAGAGATCAGACCAAACTTAATGTTGAATACCTGACCTTGATAGATAAATAAGGCCGAGAAAAATGCTGAAAGGGGTTCTTTTAAGACGAAATCCAAAGTACAACAGTGAATCAAAACCCTCTTTACTCCACTGCAGATTACAGAGATATGCAAAACCCTCTTTACTGCACTGCAGATTACAGAGATATACTCCCTTAAAAGCACAAGAACCCTCCCTCAGATTACAGAGGCATACTCCCTCAAAAGCACAAGAACCCTCCCTCTTTACTGTACTGCACATTACAGGGTTATACTCCCTCAAAACTATAATAACCCTCCCTCTATAGTGTAGTGCAGATTAAAGAGGTATATTTCTTTAAAAAACATTAAAAAAAAATGTGTTTGCAAAACCCTTTGATAAAATACTCGAAATGAATTTAAAAACTGTTACCATTTGGAATGGAAGTTAAATAAGAAATCTGTTTTGTGAAAGTTGCCTGTAATAAAAGCAGGGGTAACAACATTCGTATATACCTTAGTAGCCTCAGATTCGTATATACCTTAGTGCTCAAGAACAGATCCGAATATCATATGAACTGCCTCAGAAAGTGATGTATGATCTGCCTCAGAAATGATGAACGAACTGTCTTAGATATCTTGCATTAGTTTCCATAGATGAGATCCAAATTGGTGAAAAATGGTGCAGGATAGGTGCCAATAAATAGTTATAATCCACTTGTAATTAGGTTTCTTCAACATATTAATATCATGCATCAAGAGGTTCAATGTGTGGATTAGATGCTCAAACCAAAATATATTAGGATGTGTATCCTGAATATTATTAGCTATGACTTCAAATGACATTGTGTGACCCAATTTCTGAATGGTTTTTAGTGAGTGTTTTGCAATATTAGCACCGGTCTTGTAACAATCTGAGTAATCATGGGATGCAAGTAAGATTGCACTATTAACAGACGGGCTAAGAACATTTACAAATGGACTGACTTTAACATTTCTCCAACTATTAGATACAATGAATGCCCCATAGCCGACCCAATCTCATTGTCCTAGAGTATTATGGTTTTGGCTTTTTGCTATTCAAGTGATATGGTTCTGGGTTTGTCATTCTTGCGGTTTCTATATCCTTTAGGAGCATTGTTGATGGCAGTAACCATATCACACCAATAAAGTGAATGGAGAACATTGAAAGTTATGGCATGTGCATAGAGAAACTTGCTTACGTTTACATCCATGTTGTTCCTACCATTTTGTGTGGATCCACTAGCATGGGGGGATGGGGATTGACCATTGAACATTCTACAGCATGCATCAGATTGAACCTTTTATTTTATTCATTATTGAAAACATACAACACAAAAGGGGAAGATAACCATGTGGAACGGGCATAGACCTTGCCTCTTCAGCTTTCTGATAGTGGTTGAATTTGATTATGACAGTGTTCAATCTCCCCTCAAAGATCTCACAAACCTGCAACTGGTAGGAAGCCTGCTCAAATCCCTTGCAAAGTTGAATGAAAGGGCTGATAGAATAAAAGAAAATGAATTGAAATAGAGTTTCTATCCATCAATAAACCCTAACCATGAGTTGTGGGGCCTATTTTGGCCTTTCCTTGACCACTACATGTAATAAATAACAAAAAGAAAGCCCCAAGAAGTTGAATTATGTAGGAGCACATAGAAGTAATGAGATGATAGTTAAATAAGAAATCTGTTTTGTGAAAGTTGCCTGTAATAAAAGCAGGGGTAACATTACAAGCAATAGAAGTAATGAGATGATTAGTTCTCAAACGACAAAGACAGCTTATGATTAGTTCTCAAAGAACAAAGACAGTTTTTCATTACAATATCTTTAATCTTCCAGCTCATTTTGGACACAAATCATCAGTGAAACCAAGGAAACTTACTATAAAAAAATTGTCATACAAGTAAAACCTGTAGCCAGAGAAAATGCTTCAAGTTCGTGGTTAAAGGAAAGAATGCAGCTTCGATGGCAAACATTTTCTTATACTTGGCCATTCATGACGGGACATGAATTATATAAATGTTGAAGGAAGCGCTTTCTTCTGTAAAACAAAAGAACATGTAACATTTTTTTCCTAGAAGAGGAAAAGTCTATTATTGTAGTAGCATTTCTTTTACCTTGACATAAATAAAGCTGCATTACATTGTAAAAACAAAGCCTCAACATAGGAAAAAGAAGATCAACATCAACTAGTCAAGCATTGAAGTTCATACTAACATCAACAAAATCAACATTTCATGGATCTCCTCTTGAAAAATAAGCTTCATCATATATGTGTTCAAGTTATATATTTTTTTCATTCTTCATTCTTAAATTCCCTGTATAGCTACTCCTTTGCATAACTAAGATCCTATGTGCTGATGTATCATAACTTACCACTCATACCTATTTCCACCATACCACTTATTGTAAAAACCATTTCATCCATTAAACCATCCATTTCCACTTCATAAACCATCCATATACTCATTAAGTTATCCCACCAAATTATCCACCCATATAATCCCCCATATCCATTGATTCTCAACTTTCATACTCTTCAAAACATAATTTTGGAAAAACAAAAAACCCACAACCTATAGGGTTTTACAGGATACCTTACAAGTTGCTACAATATACACAACAAGCAGAATTTTTCATAGGAAGTGCTTCATTCTTTATTAGAGGACATCATTATGACTCAAGGACACTTAATAGCAAGAAAAATTGAAATTCTCAACCTTATATAGGATCCCCTACAACTAGAAATTCTACAACATGGAAAATTCACCACCAACAACTTACACAATCTACTCCAACATCTAAAAACAAGGCTCCCACACAGTGGAGGTGACTTCAACGACTCAAGTAACTTTAAAATCACCCAACAACAACAACACTAAAACTAACCTATATGATCCCTCCAATTCCATCAACCACTCTAGAGGATTTCTTTAGTTCCTATGCAAATATGTGAACACTTGCATGCCAACAGAAGAAAAACAATGGTGTGCCACTCACTTCAACTTTATTATTTCATTAAGTGAAAGTTAAGCTCGAGATTGGATCGTAGAAGCTACAAGAAAGTTGTTTCCTCTAATATCCAATTTTAGGGGGTATTCAAATTTGTGATTCATACAACTAACAATTGGAATGATAATCATAATAATTCAAGGAGTGCCAAGATTTTGAAAATTATTAACCAAATTTCTCAAATCCAATTAGATTCATCATCTTGAGGAAAAATACATGCATGCTTGTCAAGTGATCATTTCAAGGTGTCACTTCAGTTTTTTGAGTTGAATGGATAAGAATCTGAGTTGATAGCATTTGGAAACATTAGTTAAAAAAGACAAAATGAGGGCGATGGAAAGTGTATGATTATAAAAAGTGGAAATGGTGGTGGATGTCACTTCCAAAGTGTGCAATATTTTTATAAAGATGCAAAGTGGTGAAGGAATGTTATAAAAATCAGAAAAGGAAGCATCAACAATTGCAAGAAATTCTAACAAATATCGATAAGGAAAACAAATTTGAAAATAAAACATATAATACAGTACCCAGAATTAACGCAAAATTTTAAGATGCGTTGGAATTTAACCCTGCATACCTTTTACGATGACTTTTAGGGAGGAGTATCGTGCCCACAGGGGGATGAAACAGCAGTGCCTCATGTGTTAGGTAATGATGTAGGCCTTGCTGGTAAAGGGATTCTCGATGGCTATGGAGGTTTTGGTGTGATAAGTGCAGGGCAGTCTCCCAATATTAGCACGAAATGTGTAAAATAGGATGTGTTGAAGCCTGATAGTCCTTTTTCTAGCCATCATTATCTTCCATATTCACCCAAAAGAGGATATTTTTAATACAAAAGCTCCAGCACATCAACAAATTCCAAGTAATGAAGTATTAATGAATGTGCTGGACAGTTCCATGTCTAGTCCTTCAAGAAGTCCAATGAGGATTTATGGTTCTGAGCAATCTCCCAACAATATTTTTTGAGTGGCTAAATCCTTTCTTGAGAACAAAGGTAGCTCAGAATGTTCTCCAAATCCTAGTCCAAGAATGACAAGTGGTCCAAGAGCAAGAGTTCAAAGTTGGGCTATCAAACTTTTGCATCATCGTGCTAGTGGGACAGCTCTCAGAACTTCAACTAGCTGGCCAGAAGAGAGGGAACATTCCTGCACTCACTGCCATTGGAATCCTCAAGGTATTAGAGAAGGTCTTATTTAATTATGGTGTTCAGGCATACCTGGAAAACCCGGAAGCTATGCCCTGGATAGAGAAGGAGGGAAATGGTAGTTGTTCAACGACCAAGCATTTGATGTTCAAATAGTTTCCATTCACACAGAGACAATGGAAGAAAATCAATGGTGTAAGATGAAATTTTGTGAGGCAGAGGCTCAACTATTTTTGTTTTTTAAAGAGAGAATGGAAAAGCAATGTTTAAAAGGTACCCACATATTGGTGATTATGTTGAAGTTCTTATTAGAAATTCAAGTCGAGCAGACAATTGGTTTGACAAATTTAACCAATTTCTATCACAGGAGTGGAGAAGAAATAACAGAGAGCTTATCACCTAACGATAAAAGTTGCTTCTCTCCAAAACCCTAGGAGGAAACAAACACATTTAAATTAAAAAATAAAATTTCAAACAGTACTTCCCATACCATCATGAAACCTACCTCTTTCTTCTTCAGATAACTATCACACTTTTTTTAAGAGTTTCACATGTTACATCAAATCCATTTTAAGGAATCTGCTAAGAAACTTCAATACTTCTTTCTTCTTCAGATAAATGTCACTTGTTTGATACATCCCTATCCTTTTCTTATTACACCATTCAAAAAATGAGATTCTCAACAGAATAGCTCATCACACATGTTATCTGTTTATTGATAGATTCTTTAAATACAAGAAACCTTTCATCACTGATCAACAACCAACGAAAAAATCACATAGCATATCAATATCTCTCCAGAAACAAAGATCTGAGAAGGTGTTTGGAAGGATCAGACAACATCATAATGTATTGATGATAATCACAAAATCATGAACCAGTTACTTTTCTCAAAATACATTTGTCCATGTACATGGAATATATTACATTTGTCCATAAATTTGTCTCCTATACAAAAAATTGTAATCATTGCGTGTTGGGAAAAAATAAAACATTAATAGGTTCTTCTTTAGTGAAAGAACCCTGCTATGATAGACCCCAGAAAAATGATAATGACAACCCATTCACACAATGGGGATTTATATTGATGGTGATCAATGATTTCTGTTGCAGTGGATGGTGATCCTATGTCATATTTGGCATCTACATATGTGCTTAAAAATGCTCTGGACATTATATTAGTTGACATATTTTCAGTATCTGCAGAGTGATTGATGGTAAAATGTTGAAATTGACAACTCCAATTTATTGCTTCCTTATGAAGAGGTTTTAGATTGTCCTTCCGAACCCGATAGATGCCTTTCATCTGATTACATATCAACTCCGAGTTGGTGAAGACTTCAATATCATTGACCTCATGTTGTTTTGCCTCTTTTAATCCTTCAACAAGGGCAATGTAATATGCCTCATTGTTTGTCGTCATTCCAGGCACTTCTCTATTTCCATGAATTAAATGATTTGTTGCCATATTGTAAAGGACAAATTTAATAACTGCTCGACCTGGAATTGGAAAGCAAGACACTTCAATGCATAAATGCCACTTTTGCACCATTTTTTACACTTCAAATACCTGAAAAACAAATAACAATAAATTCATGTTAAATAAGTAGACAATTATCTATTTCCTAATACTCAAAAAGTTCAGTGCAAACCTTGATATTCAATAAGCCCATGACATAAAGCTGATCCCTAAAGAGATTAACAAATGGGGAAGATCCAAGAAACATAATAACCATTAAAGGAGGTTTCTGTAGGTTGATCCATCTCTGGTTTATATTTCTGAAACAACAGAAAATTCAGATTTCTTTGGGATATCAAAAAATGCTAAAAAAAAGCACACCAATCGTACTCCCCACATTCCTGAAAAATTTTTGGTCCGAACAAAGAATATTTGCAGTTCTAATGCCAAAAATGTGGCTTTTAAAATGAATTTATGTGATCATCAATATTAAACTATGAAAGTCCTCTGGGGTAGATCTTGCAGATAGCGTAAAAGATTCTCTAGTATATAGGAATAACTTATAAGCTATAGTGCACAACTAAGTTGATCACATTTCTCTTGACACACATGGATGAACTCTGACAAGTCATATCGAGTTTAACTTGAAACTAGACTGTTTCAATGTCTTTGATCCTGCTTACAGAGATCTGTGAATAATTTTTCTAGAACATTAGGATCAGGCCATTGCATTGTTTTAAGTCCATGACTTAAATGACAATGCAACACCCAAATATAAAGAACCATAAAGGCACAAATTCTGAAGTCATAATTAATTCTAAAGGAATAAGTCATTTTTAAGAGCAATCCTGTGCAAGAGACGCTTGGCTGATACAGCTTCATGTAACGTTGAAAATGTTATAGTAAATGCATCCCCACTCTCTCTCTTCTTAACATCCTGTCACATAGAGATATTTGAGAGAATATACATCACCTAAAAATAGCATAGTCCATCTGATCCTTCACAATTTGCATGAATGTACAAAATATAAGAACCACAGCACAATTCAGATGTGTGAATTTCCTTGGCCAGCAGTATTTAAAAAGAAAGCATCTTTTAGTGCCACTGTACAATAAGTGCACAAGACACAAATATATATAAGAGCAACATCGCAGATGTTGGTTCCCTTTCCAATATCCAAGTATAACACACCTCCGCATGAAGTCTCATACAGAAAACACAAATAGTTAGCTCATTCTTGTTATTAGATGTGATACAACTTATACTAGGAATTATAAAACTCTTTGTCTGTGCTTGGGGTTAGGGAACTCTTTGTTGTCGATGGCCAACCAATGGAATTATGGACTATCTAACCTCAATTAGCATTTCAATCAAGCTTCATATAGTATCCCAGCTAGATTTCATTAGGAAACTTTACTGTAGCACTAAAACTTAATGCTTCAGCTGTACAAAAAAAGTTGAACAATTAACAGCTGGAAGATGATTATGCTTTCATTATCAGATATTATTCATTCTAAAAATAATGGAAAAAAAAACATAATTAGAAATGAAAATCTTGTGCTAAAGGGAGCCACTTAGTAGTAAGTATCTTTATTTTGTTAGACGGTGAATCCCTAAACAATCACAGAGTCCAAGACCACATTGATATGAGTCATTAATCCTTATATTTGATGAGGTATTGTTATGATCTAATTTAGCTCTTAAAATCAAAGTTATTCCGCATCTAAATTTTTGATGTTAAAGCTAAGAGCAATGCATGTTTATGGCTTCCACAATTTGGTACAAGAACTCGGTATTTAGGTTTAATGTGTCTTTTTGTTAAGTGTAAATACTAAATATAAGGCTGCACCAGTGCCTACCAAACCCAGCATCAAAAAAATCTTGTATCCACATTTGCAGTTGCACCTACCCTTGCATTTGCACCTTCAGACCTCGATAATTATGTTTGTATGTGGGACATTGATTTCCAGATATGGAAGGTTGACTTGCAGTTAGAATTGTATATTGTAACGGACTCCATCATAATATTTTTAGATGAAGGTGATTAGAGAGTTATTGTGTTGTTAGAGTGATAGTGGCACAACTGATCGAAGGCTGTGCCAAGCACTGCAAAATGCAATGTGATGTCTGCAAGGTAAGTCGTTGTCAGTCTTTCAGCTTGAAAGACATGACTCAAATATGCCCATTTGCTTTCATTCACTGTCGAGATAATGAAATGTTCAAAAGATGGATCAACAGGTGAATGGATTAGGGTGTGGTTTACTGATGACTGCAACTAATCATGGTCAGCGTCTTGTTCCCATGAAATTTTTGAGAATCAGTGTAGTGTTCATCATCATCCAAGAACTGTCACTCAACAATTGATCACTCAACAAATCATCAAGAGGGCCACAGGGCATATGCTGGTCACAGAAAGCATATAACTCCCAACAAAAGACAAATGCTTCCTTACTTCCTTGACACAACATTGTCTGAACAAGATGTCAATAGGATTATCAGGCAACTGCATAATGAGTCACTTGGTCAGCCAGAATACAGAACAGATAAACCAGGCCGTGATGTTATAGCTTACCCTGTTCCAGAATGCATGTGCAAATCTGAATCAAAGTCCTCTGTTCCGCTCACTTCCATGGCATAGATTGTTTTCATTTCTGGGTTCATCCTCATAAACCCATAATTATACAAGTATCTGAGTACAGGGGTCTAAACCCTAGTTACAGAATTTCATAGTATAAACTCAATTCTTTTTGTGGGAATGGGCGTATCAAATTGGTGGATGAAAGTTATCCTAAGCAGCTTTGCTACTTTTTGCGGGCTGGACAATATGGCAGATTGTTAGTTGGGATAGGAAATCGATTCAATACAGTGATGCAATGCTCCGAAGCTAGCTAACATCCATGGTTTATGTTTGATAGCTGCTGCATATAGTAAAGTTTAAATTTGAATTGGCTGTATAACCCAATACATCCCACCACTCTGTAAAACAAAATCTTTCTTAATCTGAAGTGGGGAATCTTCATCATTTTAAGAAAATAGAACCTGGTTCTGATAATTAAATGGTTCCATTACCCTATTTGCATTGAAATTATATTATTTGATTGTTATTTGGCTATTGCAGATATCTGATGCTCCCCGTCATAGTAACATATGCCTTTGATATCACGTGCAACCACAATTTCATCATTGCAGCAAATTGTTTCTATGACATAACAGTGATATAACAGTGATCCTAGTTTATCCCCTAAAATTTACCTTACACGCAGGACAAGAGAAAGAGTAAATGGAGTCTCGGAAAACCACAATCCTGTTATAATCCTGAGGATGGCAGTGAAGATGACCAAGATCCCAAAGAAAAGTTGGAAACAGAACTTTGTGTTCATGAAGATGTGTTTGAATCCGCCCTAATTGAATCTAACCTGCAGTCTGAAACTACTGTGGTAAAGCCAATTGATCTATTGTTTGGAAAGAGATATGTGTTGCTTCTCCCATAAGCCGATTACAGAAAATGCTTTACAGGATCTTTTAAAGTAATTATCAGAAAAACAAGAATTTCGTGAGTAGGAAAACGCTGGCGAAGGGTTTGGGGATTGCAGGACCTGATCAACCTTGTTGTGCACAACGCACTCATGGAATCCAAGTTAGGTTGGCATGAGATTATAAATGGACAGATATACTATGGACTTACAACATGGTTACCGAAATTGGATCTGCTAATCGAAGTTGTTTTCTTGGGCTGGAAGGCCATTGCGGTACTTATGGAGCAAATTGCCCTGAATGAATTATGAGCGTGGAAGCTTGTAATACGATATTTTTGGTTTGGATGCCGTTGAGTTCACCATTTGGAGGTCTCAAGTGCCTCGTCCTTTGTCCACGAGGCAAAGATACCTGCAATTCTGAAATTGCACTAGCGGGGATCGGCCTGTGTTGCAGACTAAGGAGATTAAATCAGAGCCTTATTCTCCGCGTGGGCTGAAGAAATCCGATTGGTTGGGCGTTTCGAACCTATGGCCAGGTTGTCGGCAGCCTAGCGATCGATAGCCTCTGTTTTTAGTCACAAAATTACAGGAAGAAGTTTCCAATGAAGAGCATGCCGCAATTGCAATCCAGGCTGCCTTCAGGGGTTTTCTGGTACTCACGTTTGCGATTGAATTTTACAGTACTCACGAAATGTTTCTAGTTCATGTGCTTTTGATTTGAAATGGTGAAGCTCAGGGTTTGAACATACTGAGGCTGTAGAATGCGTGCAAGCTCGAGTCTGTGCAATGCAGGTTCAGATGTCCAAAGCTGTTCAGAAACAGATTCAGGCTGTAGAGCGGGGGCGCTGTTGTGCGAGAGCGGGTCGCGGGTCCGAGCAGGGTCGAGTGAAAGTTCTACGGTTTTGGGTGTAGTCGATCCCAACTCAACGATCGGGATCCGAAAAATCTGGGATGTCAGCGCGCCTGATTTTTCTGTCAGTTGTGAAAATCGGGAAGATGTCAGAAGAGTGGCGGATCGGCGAGGTTGGGAGGGTGGCGGGGTTGCTAGGGTGGCGGAGGTGGAGAGATTTTCCGGTAGCCGTTGCCGGACGATTTTCCGGCCGGCGACGGAAACCGGGCCATTCTACAGCCTCGGTAGACTACT
>APFE031442770.1:0-22619 GCA_000404065.3 Pinus taeda
TTTTTCTTTTTCTTTTTTTCAATTTTTAATTTTTATTTTTAAATGGATCCTCGAACTTAGCCTTTGGAAAATCACCTAGGACCTAGGACTTAGGACTTAGGACTTATGAAGGGATTAAAACATTTCCTAACTCTCAAAACACTTTACATCATGACTTTTACAATTTTACATCTCAAGGGGGGAAAACCCATTTGACATAGACCCTCATAGACCACCCAGTCTTGCGACACAGATATAATCTAGCAGATCAACGCACTAGGATTCCCCTAAGATTCTAATGACAAAATTCATTCTGACTTTGGGGTTAGGCTAAAGCAAAACTCTGCCTATCATGGATCGGCGAGACAAAAAACCTTCCGGAACATAGATTATCACTAGAAAATTAGGTCCACCTAAGCAATTTACATACATGACTCAGCTCTGCTAAAATTATTTACAATTCACACATGCAGACTGGATTTACAACATAATATGATCAAGTCGACAATGACTGTCAAATGGCACAGACACGTCAATCAAGCGCTATCCCTTTTGAGAAGAAAAAGGGGGTGTACTGCTATGGGAGGTTGACACGTAGTGGTCAACATCTGGCTCTACTTGGGGACACATTGCTGCACTGTAGCAATGTGAGAATCCAGAATCTCCATCCACGCAATACACAACAAAAATAAGTAGCGTCCATCCAAAAATCATCATATAACATTTAAGCACATGAAAGATATAAGCTCTTCATTTATTAACAAGGAAAGTAAATCTAATCCTAAAACAGAAATAAAATGCTAAAATAACAAAGAGTAGGGTTAGAAATACAATACAAAGGATGCCCTATGGCATCAGATATCATCTTTGAAGAATAGCTTGAGCATTTGGCCATTCGCAGGTAGATCAAGTGGTTCACCATCCAATTTGCTCAAGTGGAATGAGTTTGGTCCAGCTATATCTCGAATGATGTACGGTCCCAGCCACAAACTGTCGAACTTCTTATGTTTTCCTGGTTTTCCATTCTTGCGATCCCAAAGAAGTACCATATCTCCCACCTGCAAAGATCTAGATCGAGAGGATTTATCAAAGCTTTTCTTAACGTTAGATTGATTTTTACATATAGCATCAAAAGTTGTCCTACGAGCTTCATCTAACTCCACAATCTGATCTATTATATTCTAAACAACATCTTTATTAGTAGAAAAATGTTGAAGGAGCTGATAAGCTGGCAATTTCAGGTGCACAGATAAGGTTACATCCAAGCCATAAACTAATTCAAAGGGAGATTTACCAGTAGCTTTCTTCTTAGTGATCCTATCTGCCCATAAAGCATACTTGATTTTGCTATCCCATGATCTCTTATTATCCCCTACTATCTTCTTGATAATGGTTATGAGATTCTTGTTGCTTGATTCGGCCAGACCATTACCCTAAGGATAGTAATTTGACGAATGAGATAAGACAATGCCATATATGAAGCAAAAAGATGAAAACTCTGAGGAACTAAAAGCTTTGGCATTGTCAGTAGTGATCTTAGCAGGCACTGCAAATCTAGTAATGATATTATTTTCAATGAAATCCATAATAACCTTTTCAGTGGCGTTCTTAGCAGGAATGGCTTCAACCCATTTAGTGAAATAATCCGTAGCAGTTAAAATCCATGAGTAGCCATTGCTAGAATTTTCATGGAACTTCCTGATGAAGTCCAAACCCCAATGCTGAAAAGGTGCCTCTACAATGACAGGTTGTAGGGGCAGGTCAACAAGCTTCTGTTTCCCAATGAATAGTTGACAGGCTTGACAAGTTCTAACAAACTTATGCACATCAGAAAAAATTGAAGGCCAATAATAACCAAATCTCAGAATTTTGTGTGCAGTAGTTCTAGCAGCATAGTGCCCACCACAAAATCCTGAATGAAACTCAGAGATTAATATCTTGGACTCAATTTCATCAACACACCTAAGTACTATGCCCTTAGGATTTCTCCACCCAAGGCCATCCTTCATAAGGCAATACTTAGTGGCTTTTAGTCTAAGAGCCCTTCTCTTATGAGCAACTAAATGGTTAGGACATGCAAGATTCATCAAGTAATAAATTATGTCCTTGTACCACTCATGTTCTCCTAATCTTTGCAACTCCGGTGAAGATAGATCGCTAAGACAAAACAAACCAAGAGTCTTTTCGTTACTTTCAGTCAACATTTGAGCCAAACCTTGGCCTTTGACTAACTTGGTGGGTTTGATCTCTAAATCATATTCTTGTATTTTAGTAACCCACCTAGCGCGAGTCCCTAAGCAATCAGTTTGAGTTAATATATCTTCAACAGCAGAATGTGGGACAAAACCAATGATTTTAGAATAACCCACATATGTTTTGAAGTGCTTAAGAGACTTGACCAGGGCATAAGCTTGCTTTTCCATGGTATTGTACTTCAATTCGGAATTTTGAAGCGCCCTACTCATGAAAGCAATAGGCTGCTCATGACCATCTTTATTCTTTTGTAATAGGACACCAGCAATGGTATCTTCGGAAGCGAAAGAACAAATCATGAAATCCTTGGAATAATTGGGACTAACTAAGATAGGAGCTCTTACAATAGCGCATTTGATTTCTTGAAAAGCCTTTTTGCTGTCTTCTTGCCAAACAAATTTTGCATCTTTATTTAGAAGATTTTGAATAGGCTTAGCTATTTCTGCGTAATTTAGAATAAACCTTCTAAAAAAATTTGTCTTTCCAAGGAAAGACTGAAGGGATTTAAGATTGTGAAAAAGAGGAATCTTTTAGATTGCTTCAATTCTTTCAAGATCAATCTTGATTCCATACTTAGAAATAATATGGCCAAGTAATTTCCCTTCAGTTACTCCAAAAACAGACTTAGCTGGATTCAAAGAAATCCTGTATTCTCTACAGCTATCGAAAACCTACCTAAGATGATTTATATGACTGATACCATCTTTAGAAAATACAGTAAGATCATCTTGGTAAATCTCAATAAATTTCCCGATTAACCCCTTGAAGGCATAATCCATAGCCCTTTGGAATGTAGCCCCAGCGTTGGTTAATCCAAACGGCATTCTGATGTATTCAGAAGTACCCCAAGGTGTGGTAAATGTGGTTTTATGACGATCTTCCTTTTTAAGCCATACTTGATTGTACCCACAAAAACCATCTAGCAACGACATCATTCCAGAACTGGTTACTCTTTGTAATAAAGTCTCCATGTTTGGCAAAGGGTAATTATCTTTCTTGCATGCTAGATTAAGGTTTCAAAAATCGACACAAAGCCTTATCGTACCGTTCTTTTTCCTAACAATCACTAGATTTGAACACCATGTCAAATGCCTTGTTTGAGCGATAATTCCTGCTGCAAGCATTTTCACAAGCTCTTTCTGAACCAAAGGGGCTAACTTAGGATTAATTTGCCTAAGTTTCTAGCGAGAGGGTTTAGCATTTTCATCTTTTAAGGGGATAGTATGTTCCATGACATCTTCCCTATAGCCCTTTAATTCATCATAAAAAAAAGCCAAAACATCTCGATATTCGCAAAGTAAATTAGTTAACTTTTTTCTTTCCTCCACACTACTACCTCTACCAATTCTAACAATCTTTGGGTTCTCAGAAGTACCAATGTTTATCTTGAGATATTCGCCTAGGTCCATTTTATTTTCCTCTCTCAATTTCGTAGCATCATGCCAATCAAAATGTTGCTCTAAGGCAACTACATTCCTAGGAGTAGGATTTATGATAATGCTCATGTTTTAAAGATTCATCCTCCTCAAAATCTATCCGGAAATCTTCAAACTCATCCAGACTATTAAGAAAACGAATGACTTGTTTTCATCATTAAAAACTTGCCAATGCTCTGAGTTATCTGGAACAGATGGTCTAAATATTACTTCCATTTTGATCTTATCCCTAAGTAGCTCATTAGATAACTGGAAGGTAGTAGCAACTACGGTAAGTTCATCTGCCAAACTATTTTGCTCTCTTGGGATAGCTTCGAGGTCAAGGGCATCAAAATGTTCCATACTATCCCATACAGCATTTCGGTAATTCCTTAGTCTTTGATTTTTACATGTGAATTTATTTCTAAGCTGCATAATAATTAAATCAGAATCCCCCTTAATGCTAAGCAACTTAATTTTCAAAGACTTAGCCAATTCAAGACCCAACAATAAAGCCTCATATTCGGCGACATTGTTGGTTGCTTCAAACTCTAATCGATAGGCAAACTTGAAAATGTGATCAAGGGGAGATTTAAGCACTATTCCAACACCCTTACCCTGCCTAGACGATGCACCATCAAAGTACACGTACCAAACTCTATCATTGAGATCCTTAATCTTATCATCCGGAGGAATTATGAAATTAGACATGATGGCATAGTTCCCAATGTCAGATTGCTCTTTAATTATCTTGTTGTGAGGTCTCTTAGGATCTTCAACATAGAATTTTCTTTCGAGCTCTCTATTAAGTCTTACAAAACCATCGCCTCTAGGAGAAGGAATCATAGCATATGACCAATTCATTTGAATACTTGCTCCTAGATCCGAGGCCCACTTTCTGGATAAAAGCATACCCCAGGCATTAGGCACATCAACAACAACAATATCCATAACAATCATGATATCTAGGTAAACTGATTGATGAACCTGTAAATCTTTGATCAAACCATGCACTTCAATTTTCTTAGAATCCACGACACATATGTTATAGTAGGGTCTAGAAACTCTTAAGTTAAACTATTCCATGACCCTTTTAGCCATTACACAAGTTGATGCACCAGAATCCAACATGCAATTATTCAATTTATATCCATTAACTAACAAGGTGATAAAGAAAGGCTGGTGATCTTTGTTATCCGCATCCAAGCTTTGCAAATATATGGGAGCATCATGATAGTCGACTTCTCGATTCTTCTGTTGAAAAATATTTACTTGAGGACTTTGAATAGCTTTTAGTAACTTATCTCTTTGGGAAGGGATTTTAGCAATCTCGGAGACAAGAACCCAGTTTTTCGCATTGTTAAACTAACTTCCCAAATCGACATCTAATCCAGAGTTTAAACCAGGGTTAAAGGTTCGAGGGGGAATTTGATTCCCGCTCTGATCTTTATCCCTTCTCTGATAGGTCAAACCTTTATCTCTAGCGATTTCCATGATTTGCTCGAGAGAGGGTTTTTCACCATATAACCTAGCCAAAATGTCATCTTCATTTTCAAGGTTATTTATACTAAAAGGTGATGAAGGATTCATAACGTCACCACTATTTTCCTTGACCTCTATCCAATCATCCATAGATAAAGGAAACTTGCTACCTACTACATTTATTTGATCACCTGCCCCAAACATTCTGTTATCTAGGATTCTTCTAACGATGGGGCAAGTGACTTCTTCATAAAGAGCATCACAAACTCGACAGTAAGGAGGAGCATTATCAACCAAATTAGTAAACGGATTAGGAGGTCGCTGCTCACTAGATTGACCCTTCTTTTGCCAATTGTTATTTATGTTATTATTATTTCGAGGTTGGAAATTTTGCGTTTGTGCTCTCTCCATTTAGACCAACCTATTCTGCAAAGTGGCTATCTCCTTATTATGATTAATTTCCATACTTTCAATCTTTTGGAGCAATTTGAGAACAAGTTCGCTTTCAGGCTCTAAACTACTTTTCCTTTAGGTTCTTTTGGTTTCGTAACAGCCCTATCGAAGCCTGGGATCTCAGACTTTCCAGATGCTGCCTTGTCCTTTTCAAGCTCTATAGCTAAGGTTTGGCAATCTCTATAATCATTAAGCCTAGCACGCCTTAATTCATAAGATGGCTTAGGACTAAAGGCATCAATGTAAAAATCTCGAAGAGATTTTTCGGTAGGTTTATAGTCTTTAGGTAATTCTCTAAAAATACCATTAAACCTTTTGTTAAATTCTTTAACAGTTTCATTCTCTCTCTTTTTTATTATGCTGATAGCTTTTACGAGGTGTCTTCCCTCTCTCTTATCTCCATACTTTTCTTTAAAGGCGTCAATGACCGACTGTAAGGAATCAAATGAATTCCGAGGCTTTTGGGTAAACCATTCATGAGCATTGCCCCCCAAGGTTAAAATAAAAAGAGTCATTCTAACATCCTCATGATTGAAATCAGGAGACCTTGCGTACTTAGCCATCCATATACTAAAATCTCTCAGATGCGAATTAGCACTAATCGCATTATCTCCTTGAAAGCTAGGCAACTTATCTATCCCAAGTGATGGAAGGTCATTGGGATACCCTGGAATGTTAGAAAAATTGCAAGGGACATACATATCCATGATGTCATGCCCAACTGGACTAGTAAAAAGCAAATGGATATCAGAGAGGGCTTCTTGTCCAAGGTTAACAAGAAGTGTACGAGAAGAGAGTTTGTGTAATCGTACCCTAAGGGCCCTTTCAGGATCAGGAGCAAGATTGCACAGACTGCTTGGATGTCTTCTAGTATACACTCTTGTAGATAGTTTATGAAGTGGAGTTGCCACCTGGACAGGAAGTGAAATGCGGAAAAGCTCGAAATGAAAGGACCAAGGACAGAAAAACTCTATTCCCGGCAATGGCGCCAAAAAATGTTGTCGCACAGATTGTCACGACAACGCTCAGATCGAGGGATGTCACCCTGATCCCCGATCTCTCCGTTTAAGCCTGTCTTCCGCGGCTAAGGGGGGTAGACCCTATAGGACAATGGATGACCAACTGTGGACTAGTTGTGTTGGGAGACACGAGAGAAAACAAGCACTTATTTGATTTTATTAAGTTAATAGACCAGTGCCTTATGGAGTTAATGACTAAATGATTATTTACCAAATGTTTGCAGAAATATGAGCTCATTAACAATCATTTACCATCAAATAACTCAAACAAAGGTTAACTTCTGCCAAATGCGAGATAATTGATAAATGCTCAATGGCTCAACAATATTCCAGCAATTAAAATTCGAAAGAAAAATAAGTGTTTTAAATAAACACGTAATTTCAAATGCTAACCAGATATCACATTCATATAGCTAATCTTTAAATGATCATTCAAGCATGTCTAACCACATGAAAATGATAAACATTAATTCCCACATTAGAATTTTAGCAGAAAAAAAATATATCGTAAAAATGACAACCCCCTGAGCCAAGGCTGAATCTAGCAATTTTTTTTTTTTTTTAAGATTTTCTAACTAAAAATGCAATAAAACTAAGTAAAATAAAACTAGATTAGATCTAATATCTAATCTAAGTTTTGAATTTTATATTTTTTTAATATTTTATATAAATGAAAAAAGAAAAATGTCAATTCTAAAAACTAATGCTAAACTATGGGCTAAACTAAAAAAATGAAAATTGATTATTTTGATTTATTTATTTATTTATTTATTTATTATTATTTTTATTATAAAATTGTAAATTTACGATCCAAATAAAACAAAAGTTAAAGGAAACAAATCTAAAAGATGATAATTCTAAACTACACTATATGGAATTATACGGACATTAAAAAAATCACTGAAACGCTTCAAGCGTAGAATCTAAAGCCGAAACTGCATACGATGAAGCCCAACTACAAACGTTAAGGCTATGAAAAAAATCGAAATCAAAAAATGAATGCTAACCCTAACCAACCCAGCACATACGTGGTGATTAATAGAAATGAAAATCGTAAATGTCTAGCTGCTTGTCATCTTGTGCAGGAGCTCGATGAGGGGAAAAGAGAACTCGACGGCGAGAAAGTTAACGCGTAGATGTGAGCAGTGGCGCGGAGAGGGCTCGAACGCAATGCTTTGAAGTTGGACGCACAGGTAAACAATTGCGTGGTTCAGTGAGAGAACCGCAGATAGCGTAGGATAAAAATTGGAGCACATGGATTGCTTGCAAATGCACATAGAAAGAAAGGGTCAGTGGTAGCAGCGTGGGATGGGCTGCGAGGTGAAGATGCTGACTTAGAATTACACGCAGCGATGAGGCAATGCGCAGAGGGAGGGGGTAGCGTGAAGGCTGCGTGAGGAGAAAGGATGGACGTGGAATGACGAATGGGGGACGAGCAGACAGTGTGAAGGGAATGAAAGAAAGCTTAGTAGATGATATTTCGAATGCTTGTAGTGTGGGCAGCGTTGAGGGTTGTGCCTGCGCAGATTTGCTTCAAAAAATTCAAAATGCCCCTACAACACAAAGAAACCCTGAGAAATAGAAAGAAACTGATCAAACCCTCGAAAATCTTCAGAAAACCCTGCAACCTGTAATGGAAAGATATACAGCTAGAGAATATATATATATAAACATTAAAAAACCCTACAAACCAGCTACCATTATTTACAGTTTCATGACTCTACAACAGCCAGATTTGTCAGTACTCCACAATAATATTTTCAGAATATCAGATTTACTATGAGATACTTCAGAAATCTCTCATACAATTCAAAAAAAATAAACTTTAATTGTCAGACCTAGAATCGAAATTGGCTGGGCTCTACAAGAAAATGCTTTGCGGGAGTTGGCTGGTTCAACCGAGAACTTCCCCAAACGCCCACTGATCTTCTCAATAAGGGTTTCCTGCACAGCTCACTTCAAACATCAGTAAACAAGGAAAAAACAGTATTAAATTCTAGATGCAATGGAGATACCTGCCATTATTTCAAAAATTTTATTACCATTCAAACCCTAGTAAGTGAACAAGATACTTGTGTTCAACAATACTCTACATCAAGCTATTACTAATGGCTGAAAATAAAATTATGTAAAAAATAAAACAGCTCACAGCACTTCAGGAGAGTAACACCAGCGAGATTTCAACCCCAAAGTCTTTCTTTATTTGCACCAGAAAAAGTTTACAAGAGAGCTTTCTTTAGCACAAGACTCACAAATCGAATGATCTCAAATGACCCTTAGCACCCTATTTAAAGGAAAAATTCCCAACCGCTAGTTCGAGTGATCCATGTTAAAATGATCTCGACCGTCGATGAGGATCAAGATATCTTTTAATCTCATCCGTCGAATTTTTTAAATGTATTTTAATATATTAAAAAATTGAAATTCTGATTTATTTAGTCAAAATTTTTGACTTATATTATTATTTTTTATTATTTTTATAATTTTTTAATTATTTTTAAAAAAATTAAATCTTATTATATTATTTTATTATTTTTTTAATTTTTTATATATTTTTAATTTTTTTAATTTTTAATTTTTTTATTATTATATTCTTATTTTTTTATTGTTTTTTTTTTCTTTTTTAAATGGGTCTCCAAACTTAGCTTTGGAAAAATCACCTAGACCTAGGACTTAGGACTAGGACTTATGAGGGGATTAAAACATTTCCTAACCCTCAAGACACTTTACATCATGACTTTTACAATTTTACATCTCAAGGGGGGAAAACCCATTTGACATAGATCCTCATAGACCACCCAGTCTTGCGACACAAATATAATCTAGCAGATAAACGCACTAGGATTCCCCTAAGATTCTAATGACAAAATTCATTCCGGCTTTGGGGTTAGGCTGAAGAAAAACTCTGCCAATCATGGATCGGTGAGACAAAAAACCTTCCGGAATGTAAATTATCACTATAAAATTAGGTCGACCTAGGAAATTTACATACATGACTCAGCTCTGCTAAGATTATTTACAATTCACACATGCAGACTGGGTTTACAACATAATATGATCAAGTCGACGATGACTGTCGAATGGCACGGACACATCAATCAAGCGCTATCCCTTTTGCGAAGAAAAATGGGTGTACTGCTATGGGAAGTTGACACGTAGTGGTCAACAGACCCTATGGGATAAAGGATGACCAACTGTGGAAGAGTTGGGTTGGGAGACACAGCAAGGCAAAATAGCACCTGATTGATTTTAAAAGTTAATGTACCAGTGCCTTATGGAGTTAATGATTAAATAATTGTTTATCAAACGCTGCAGAAATATGAACTTTGTAATTCCACCATTAACAATCATTTATCATCAAGTAACCCAAACAAAGATTAATTTTACCAAATGCGAGGTAATCGATAAATGCTCAATGCCTTAACCATATTCTAGCAATTAAAATTCAAATGATTAAATGCTTTAAATAACCACGCAATTTTAAATGCTAACCAGTTATCACTTTATATAGCTAATCTTCAAATAAACATTTGAGCATGTTTAACCATATAAAAATGATAAGTCAAAAAAAATCTATTAGCCTTAGCGAAATACACCAAAATTTCGAAACGTGACAAAATATGCTAAGATTAAATGTGACAAAAAATATTTCAAGATTTTTTTTTATTTTTTTTATATTATTTTTGAAGTCAAAATTTAAACAAAACAAAACTAAATAAATCTAAAACTAAATAAAATTTCAAATATAAAAAACTAAATTAAATTTAAAATCTAATCTAAACTAAAGAAACTTTTTTAATGCTTTTTACGAATTTTTTTTTATAAAATTCTAAGTTTAAAAGTTTAAATTGAAATAAAAGATAAATAAAACTTTAAAAATGAAACCTGAAAGAAAGATTTAAGCCTTTTTTATATTTTATATAATTTTTAAAGTCAAAATGAAATCAAACTAAATTTAAATTAATCTATAATCTAAAACGCAAAAGAAACTAAGTTAAATAAAACCAAAACTATGTAACATAAAATTTTACACTCTAATCCTAATCATACAAAAAAAATAAAATCGTATTTGCCTTGTTTGCAATTGCAAGTTGCGTGTGAGCCTCGACAGTGGGCAAGGATGGGAGACGTAAAGAAGCCGAGAGATTGCGTGGGCGATGGACAGGGAAAACGCTGGAGCAAGGCAGCGATGGTGGAGCTTGTGTTTGCAGGTTGAAGGGAAATGCTGGGCAGCGTACGCAGATTGAGGGAGCAGACAACGGATGGACAAAATGGTGTTTCGTGAAGGATCAATGAGTAGAGGGGCAGGGACAACGTATAGTGTGAGGACTTTGCTGCGGATGGCAGATGAGGGTTTGTTGGAAGCAGGTAGCAAAATGGGAGCATAGAAATGTCTGCAGGTTGGAGCGGTGGAGTCGTGACTGCGTGGATGAGACAGAGGCGACATGCGGACAGCAGACAAAGAGTTGCAGGTGGAGGAGCTGAGGTATGGACGCGCGCAAAGAAGGCTCACTCAGGCTGCCAGAGGGAGAAAGGAACTACGTGGAATGAAAACGAAGATGCGGATCAGTGGCAGCGTGAGCAGGGCTTGTAGGTGTGCTGGCAGCGTGAAGTTTTCTGGCAGCAACATTAAAAAAAAAAAAAAAAAAAAAAAAAACGATTTTCCTTACAGATTACAACGTGGGAAGGAAACTACGTGTATGGAGGCAGATTTGCCTATGGTTTTGCAGGGCTTGGACAACCTTGAACTTCTTGTAACTCCCCTTTGCTTCTGATGAAAACCCTGCAATAAATTTCCAGATCTGAAAGTGCCTGAATTTGAAACCCTTGGACAGCAAAACAGTGACCCTGTAAAAACTGGCTGTGAGGCCAGATCTTACCCCCCAGGGCCTAGATCTAGCTTCCAACAAGAAACTCTTCCTACAACCTGTATACCAAGAAAACCAGAGACAAAATATGCAAGGAAATAACCCAAAATTTCACTAAATAATTACAGTATTCACAAACTAACGACTCTAAATAAGCAGATTTATCAATAATCCACAGAAGTATTTTCAGAATTTCAAATTTACTATGAAATATTTCTGAAAACCTCTCATGCATTCAAAAGATAAACTTAAATGATAACCCAGGATCAAAACTGGTTGGGCTCTTCAAGAAAATGCTTTTCGGGAGTTGGCTGGTTCAACCGAGAACTTCCCCGAACACCCGTTGATCTTCACAATCTAGATTTCCTGCACAGCTCACTTCAACTATCAATAACGAGGGAAAAAACAGTAGTAAATTCCAAATCCAATGGAGATACCTGCCATTATTTTTTAGAAGTTCTATTACCATTCAAACCCTAGTGAGTAAACAAGATACCTGTGTTCAACATCACTCTTCATCAAGCTATTACCAATGGCTGAAAATAAATTTATGCAGAAAATGAAACAACTTACAACATTTCAGACGAGTAACACCAGCAAGACTTCAACCCCAAAGTCTTTTCTTATTGCACAAGAAAAAGATTACAAGAGAGCTTTCTTCAGCACAAGACTCACAAATCGAATGATCTCAAATGACCCCTAACACCCTATTTAAAGGAAAAATTCCCAATGGCTAGTTTGGGTGATCCATGTCAAACTAATCTCGACCGTCGATGAGGATCAAAATCCCTTTCAATCTCATTCATCAAAATTTTAAATCAATTTTAATATATTAAAAATTAAAACATTTGCATTTATTTCTCAAAACTCGACTTATTATTATTTTATTTTTACTTTATTTTCAATTTTTTTAATTTATCTTTTTTTTTTTTTTTTTTTTTTTTTTTTTGATCCTCGAACTTAGCCTTTGGAAAAATCACCTAGGACCTAGGACTGGACTTATGAGGGGATTAAAACATTTTCTAACCCTCAAGACACTTTACATCATGACTTTTACAATTTTACATCTCAAGGGAGAAAACCCATTTGACATAGACCCTCATAGACCACCCAGTTCTGCGACACATATAATCTAGTAGATCAAGCAATTTGTAATAACCTAACCAGATAGTTAGAATTATTTCCAAATTACTTTTACATAGACTCGAAGCACACTAGGATTCCCCTAAGATTCTAATGACAATTCATTCCGACTTTGGGGTTAGGCTGAAGAAAAACTCTACCAATCATGGATTGGTGAGATAAAAAAACCTTCCGGAATGTAGATGATCACTAGAAAATTAGGTTTGTCTATGTAGTTTACATACATGACTCAGATTTGCTAAGATTATTTACAATTTACACATGCAGACTGGGTTTACAACATAACATGATCGGGTCAACAATGACTGTCGAATGGCACGAACATATCGATCAAGCGCTACCCCTTTTGCGAAAAAATGGGTTGTACTGCTATGGGTAGTTGACACGTAGTGGTCAACAAGTCCATAATCGACTATTCCCTGTAAATACATGAGAACGTGTTTGGTTATTGCCCAGTGCGCCCTCTTCAGTTCCACCATGAACTAACTGAGGGTGTTGATAGCATAGCAAATGTCTGGCCTGGTATTAACCAAATACATCAGGGACCCTATGAGCTGCCTGTATAGGGTGGGATCGACATCCTTGTCTTATGATGCATCAATCTTCTTCCAGTTGGTGATTATTGGCGTAGCTGTAGGTCTACAGTCCTCCATCCCAAATCTTTTTAGGATTTCTGTAGCATACCTCCCTTGCCCAAGGAAGATTTCTCCCTTCTGCTGCCAAACTTCCAACCCTAGGAAGTAGTGCATTCGTCCCAAATCCTTCATACTGAATTTTGTGGCTAGATTCTTCTTGCAACCCCCAATGAGTCTGAATGATTCGGTCAGAAAGAGATCATCCACATATAATACTAAGAAGATTAGCAGCTCGTTCTCTACAACCAGATAGTAGAGATTTAGATCCACGTCACTCTTGACAAACCACATCTTCTGCAAGTAGCCATCAATTCGACCATACCATGCTCTCGGTCCCTGTTTCAACACATATAAGGCTTTCTTCAATCTGCATACATGAGACTTCTTTTCATGAGTCGCAAAGCCCTCTGGTTGTTCAACGTATACCTCCTCTTCAATTACCCTCTTCAGAAATGTCGTTTTGATATCCATCTTATGGATCTCCCATCCCATCTGGGTTGCAAGCGATATCATGGTCCTAATAGATGTATACCTGGCTACCAGAGCGAAGGTCTGCCAATCCCTTCTTTTTGAGCATACCCTTTAGCCACAAACCTGGCCTTGTATTTCTCAACATTGTCGTCTACAGCGTATTTCATCTTGTAGCTCCATCTTGAACCTACCATTGATCTGTCTTAAGGTCTTGGCACCACCTCCTAGACATCGTTTACCATTATGGAGTTGTATTCCTCTACCATCGCATCTAGCCAAACCTGATGTTGAGCTGCCCCCATGAAACTGACAGGCTCTCCATCCTGAGCTACTAATGCCTGATATCTATCTGGTTGTTTTCTCTCCCTCTTATTGTTTCTTAGCGCACCGATGAAGTCCTCTGCATCTCGCAAAATCTGACGAAGTTCCCTCCTGGTTCTTCCTCTACCAACAGGTGCTTTTGTTTGCTCCTCCTCCTCATCTTGATAATCTTCCTGTCTTGAGGAAGAATTCTTTACTTCTATTGGTTGAAGAGGTTTAACCAACGGTTCCTCTTTCAACTACTCCTCAGAAGGTATCTCGCGAGATCTAAAAGCCCTGTCCTCCATGAACTTTACATCTCATCGTACTACTACCTTCCTGCTTCCGGGAAGATAGATTCTGTATGCCTTAGAGTTCTCGCTATATCCTACCAGATATCCATTTTCCGTAGTCTGATCCAGCTTCTTCCTCTTTTCTTCGGGTATGCGGCAATATGTTAGACTCCCAAATATCCTGAAATCACTGACTTCAGGTGTCTTCTCTGTGAAGACTTTTTCTGGAGTAATCTTACCCACTGCCCGATGAGGAGTCTTGTTTTGAACATAGACTACTGCGTTGCATGCTTCTGCCCACAAGAATTTTGGCATATCCTGATCATACATCATGGCCCTAGCTGCTTCTACAATAGTCCTGTTCTTTCTTTTTGCTACCCCATTCTGCTCCGGATTATATGGAGTTGTCCACTCTCTTCTGATGCCCTCCTTAGCGCAAAAATCAGTGAAGTCCTTATCGACATATTCTCCACCGTTACTGAGTGCAAAACCTTTATTTTCTTCCTAGTCAGATTCTCTACCAAAGCCTTGAACTCCTTGAATCGACAGATATCCTCGTCCTTGGTTTTCAGAAAATAAATCCAAGTTTTCCTTGAGTGGTCATCAATGAAGGTAAGGAAATACTCGACACCACTAAGAGCTTTGACGGACATAGGTCCGCAGATATCAAAGTTTATCAATCCTAGTACACTCTTGGCCTTGTGTTTGCTCCTAGGAAATGTTGCCTTGGCATACTTTCCTAGAGCACATCCCCTACATACATCATCTCATTTTGTACTCAGATCTGGAACTCCTGTTACAGTGCTCCTGAGAATTCTCAGAGCTCCATGGTGTAAATGACCCATTCTTTTGTGCCATAGTTCGTTCAAGTCCTTGTATCCATGACTGCCTATTAGTGCCATTGGTGATTCTAGTTGCAATCTACACAAATGATTACTTGTGATCCCGATCTGCACTTTATTTTTCCAGCTCGTTTATTTGACTTATACCTCCTCCTTGATGAAGTAGACATCATAGCCCTTGTCTTGTAGTTGCGACAAGGAAAATAAGTTCATCCCCAATCCTGGTACATGCAGTACATTTGTAGCACAGAACCGTTCTCCCGATTCTGTTTGAAAAACTATGGTACCCTTCAATGTTGCAGGAAGCGTCCCCCCCCCCCCCCCCGTTCCAAGTCCTGAAGCGCATCCCATGCGGATCCGTCCAGGAAGCGTCCCCAGAAGCACACTTCTGCCTATTTTGGACGCTTCCTGGAAATTTCAGAAGCTTTCCTCCAAAGCGCGCTTCCAAATCTCCGAAGCACGCTTCATATGGTGCTTCGGCAGTACGAAGCGTGGCGCTTTGGAGGGCGAAGCGTACGATTCCGAAAAAGCGCCGTGATGTTTAGAAAATCGTTTTTTTCAATTTTTTTTTTATTTTAGGTGAGCTTGCTTGTTGGGGGTGGGTCCACCTTGGGTTAGGGTGAGGAATAAAGGCAAAAAAAATATAAATATAACAGATGCTCCCTCATGGTAATATTAAATTCTTAAAGTAAAAGTGACATTCTCCTTTATTTTTCATTTTCATCATTTTACTTAAATTTTTAACATTACCATGAAATAAATGAGAATGTTTGAGAGTGGTTCCAGCCTCATTGGACTTCATATGGAAAAAATAGAATTTCATATCCTATTCAAAATTCAGCAAACTTAACAGTTTTCAGGAATTCAGGATCAATGGGATTATGGCATTTCATTAGATTATATCAAGTATGAAGGTATGCGATTAGCATTTAATCAAGAGCACCAAGCCCTATATGTACCCTAGTGTTGGTGATGTTAATTGTTGAACTCCTTTGTCACACAGCACGCCCTTAGCAAAAAATTACCTTTCAATCAAGTCAAAATCATCAATCAAGCATGTTAAGCTTTTTCTACCATATTTTAAGTCTTGAATTAGGTATTTTGATCAAAATTGGGCAATGTTGACTAATATCCCTAGACAACCGAGGTATAGGCAAAGGCTAGACAAGAGGAGAAGAATCTAGATTCTAGATGGTTGATGCATCTAAATGGTTGATGCTCGAATAATTAATCATAATGTACAATGGATGTTATAATCTATTCTTGATTTATTGCAAAAATATGCATGTTTTCATGTCTTCTACAATTAATTTGGTATTTGGATGTTTGTTTTGAGTATAAATGCAAAAAAATATAAATATATATATATATATATAGCAGACGCTTCGCTTCCTAGATTTTTGGAAAATGATGCTTCTGCGTCCCCGCTTCCAAAAAACGTCCCCCGCTTCGTGCAACATTGGTACCCTTTCCTACTGGAGTACACTTTGCCTTGTTCCCCATGGTGATCTGAAAGTTCATCTTCTCTTCTCGATATTCTGAAAAACACTCCCTGATTCTCGTCATATGCCACGAAGCTCCATTGTATATGTACCATACTTCTGATGATGCGACAGTAGTCATACACGCCACTTCTTCTTCCAGCCTGGAAGCCAACATAGAGAAATCGAGATCTCTCTCTTGTGCAATCTTCTGTAAATCTGTGTGAGTCCCCTGACGTGGATGCCTCTGCATCGTGGTCTCCACCCATAACTGATTTTCCCTTTCTGACTCTAATTACTCACTCTGATACCATGTGAAAATTCTATCACTGCAGCAACTGATTTACTTTTCCTACTTATTCCACAATAAGTTATTTATGAAATTACCTCAATAAACATTAAAATAAATACTATTGCAGATATCATATCGTAATACAGAAACAAACATATGCACAAGTATTAACACATTGACACAGATATTTTGGACAACAGTCCCTAGAAAAACCCAATGTGGGAAAACTGGTGCAGCAAGGGAGGATTCTATTATTTAGCAATTCTTCAGTACAATAGAGTGCCAAACTCACTTACCCATAGAGAGAAATAATTCTCCAACACTTGTCCTAATCCCAACATCAGAGCGACTAACCTATGCGTGGCTCTTAAACCCTCTGCGTTAGCCCCTGCTTTACTGCGTCAGCCCTGGGCCTCTCTGCGTCACCCATGCAGGCCGAGCTAGTGACTGCGTAGTCTTCTGTTGCCTTTGCATCTGTCTCTCCTGCCTCAGCGCTAATCTCCAGTGGCTGATCCCGCCTCTCTACTCGGTACTTGCCTCCTGACTGCTCACCAGACCACTAATTCAATTTCTTAGCAAACCCCGCTCCAGAAATTGAACTGACTGGTCTCCCTCAGTGTGTTCTCCAAGTGACCCTCAAGTCTCCTCTTATACTTTTCTCGTTGAAAAATCAATGGCCGAGATTAAGTCCCTAATCAACGGCTAAGATTAGATCGGGCTTGATCCATGACTTTTAGACCCTTCTAACGCAGTTTTATATTAATTCACATTAATATTTTATTTTCCCTAAGTTTATACTTAGAGACTCCATTAAAAATTTTAATTATTTTAATATCTCCCAAACTGTTTAGAATCTGCCCAAACCCTTTCTCGGTATTGGAGATCTCATGTGTCTTAGCCTCTCCACCAATTTTCATGGCTAGAGCACATTCGATGCTACCCCAAATCAACAATATGCATCAAAGTTTAGTCATGTTATCATATGTATATTATTGACTCATGGGAATAGTTCTATGACATGATCAAGTATGGAAGAGCTCATGTATTGGCTTTTTTCCACGTGGTAAATGTGTTTGTCCCAGCCATCTTTTGCATTTTGTGGTACATTTTCCTGTTGAATGTGGCCAAATATGCTTTTATCTTTCTTTTTAGCCACATTAACCTTCGGGCTTCATTCCAGGCCTAACCCAACAAGTGGGCAAGGGGAAGGGGTGAGCCAACCTTATATGGACCCAGTGGAGGAATGTGGACCCAGGTAGGAGAAATGATGAATGGGTTAATAATGAGTGAAAAGGGGGTAATATATTTGGATAAGGGAGCGGGACCACGCAACCAAAATCAGGGTTTCTTGTGAAATATCATCCCTAAAGCCAAATGGTTAGTAAAAGAGATTCCACGAGACTAGAATCCAAGGCTAATATCCAAAAGGGGTCTAAGGGCCAACAGCACAGACCTAGCCCATTCTTTCTATCGAATCCCGCCATTAATCCATGCCCAAACATGTCCATGATAAGCAAACTACAATACTCAATTACCAAATGACAAATCATACCTTTGGGTTCGGGAGGCCCATCTTCAAACATACAATCATGGCAGATAGGTGAGGGACCACATGGATGGCTCAGGTAGTGAAGAAATGGCATAATGAGATAGCTGGTGGCTGCAAGGGGCTGCAAGTTGCCGGTTAAGGACCATCTTGGAGAGAAAAAAAAACCTAGGGATATCACCCACAAAATGGTGGGCAACATAACCTTCAATAGGTTTTCTTCTTCAAACTAACTTATAGAGATCCAAAACTTCTATATCACCTCTTTCAAGACTTCTAGCAAATGGTGTTTTTCAATAGATCTTCAAACGTTTAAAAAGTAAGACTTCTCTTTTCCTTATGATCTACCTTGGAACTTCTATTGAATCCTTTCTTAAGATGATGAAAGTTATTGATCTTCAAGCTAGCTTTTTCTTCTTCTACTTCACCTTACCTCTAATACCATGTTAGAAAATCAAAAAGGCAAAAAGATTTTCTTATCTTGATAATTACTTGTGATTTCTTTGTAATCTTATTAACTACTTCTATATTTTCTACTATCTTCTTATCATCAAGCAAATACCAAAACATAAATGCATGAAGACCAAAATAACAAAGAGATAGGATATAGTCTCTCAACCAAGGCAAAAACCCCTCTTCAAGGGGAAAACCCAAAAAATTCTCCTCTTCCTTTAGAACCAAATCAAGTGAGACAATCAAGACCCTTTGACCAAGACAAATACGTCTTCCAATCCACCAAGTCAGCCTCTTAAGAAAGCTAGTAAGACTTTAGTCAAGATTTCAAAAAGTCAACCCAAGTTAGCCTTCATCAAATTCAATCAAACTTTAGATCTCATCCTCATGAAACAAAATTTCGGCCTCATCTGTAGACCTGCAACTCTCGACCCTCCTGCAACTCAAAAAACTTGGCATGTGTGAGGGAGAACAACAGAAAATTGAGCTTCTCTCCTTCGCTAGGGTTCCTCCTTTCTTCGCTAGGATTTTTCCTTCTTCAAGCTTTTTCCCTCCTTTATTGTCTTCGCACTTCCTTGCAATTGCAGATCGAATTGTTTGCTTGGATGCCACAATAGGTTGAATTTCACTGCTTATTTAGAGTGGTTGAAGCACCCTCATGAGGCCAACTTGGTGGAGGAGGTTTACATGACTAAATTTCATATAAATATTTTTTCTTCTTTGATACAAAATGCCCAATAAGGGTTTAATACAAGATGACAAGGTCAACGACTTGTGACACGAACCCTAGAAGCACACAATGGGTGGTTAGACCTAGAAACAAAATAAATTGAGCATGAAACCTATTACTACTCAAACTAGCAGGGGTCCTAGGAGGAGATCCTATAGAGCCACTGCTAGGTCAAGGGCAACAATGGAGCGATAGCCCACTGTCACCTCAGGGAAGGCTCCCTGCTCTTTACAGACTTTCCCTGATGGGAGGAGACCCTATGTAAAGGGGAATCACTGGATGAATAGATCAATAAGAGGATAAGGAATGATTCCCAAGGCCTACTTGTTGAATTTTCATGACCTTGGGTCTAAGATCGAATCTTAAAATCTCTGATGCTACCAAATCAAGAATCTCAACGACACTACTTTGCACAGAGGAATATAAACAATAGTAAATCACACATGCACAGAATATAGACAATTTTTTACAATTTTCAACCCAACTTCATTATATTAAACAACATATAATACAACACTCTAGGGCTCCTGTACCAAGATTAATGGCCCTCATACATCCAATAGTACAAGATACAAAACTAGGGCTTGGTGTCGGTCCATCGACAACCAATCTGTCCTCAACAAGATACTCTGACCATCTGGTTGTAGCACGCTCTCTCAGCTCCTCTTGGTCCTACCGCGTACCTATCCAATCCTTCAGCTCCTGATCTGTAGCTCTTGCCTCTATCAATGCTCCAAGTCCATCTGGCCACTGAATCTCGATTATCCAATCTACTCTCTAGTTGTGCCTTCGTCCATCAAGGCCACAACACATCAAGAATCTTGTCGAGTCGTTCACAACTCCACTTGTGAACAACTCTCAATCTGCCCACTATTGCTCCTCAGCTACTCAGGGACTTCATCCCACTATAGTCTTCTTGCGCTGCTCCGATGAAGACCAACATAGGGCACGAAGGGCTGCCACCTATCATTGCAAGATGTCCATATCCCACAATGAACACGGGCTAGGAGGACTGCCCATCATTTGTTGTAGAAGTATTTCTCCACACACAAGTCTAGGGTTGCTTAACTGCTCCTCTAGTTCGTCAATCCTTGAGCTCAACAACTGCCACTCTAGCAACCACTTTTGTTCATCAAAGTGTTGCACATCGGGCTCCAACTTGGACACTATCACGCTGTCATCCAGTAGACCATAAGTGCCCAATCTCGTCCACACTTGGTCCACTCTCACACTTCCCTCCAATAGACCACAAGTGACCAAGTCCACGTTGTAGCATCTACACCTAGTTAGGGCATCCCCACACTTAGGAGACCCTTACACATGGCTGCCTACAAACTCCACCAATCTGCCCTTTGCTCTACAATAGAGGAGCTATTGCACAAATCTGGGCACCAACAACTTGTCCTCTCTTAGGTTACCATCAACTCATCAACCAAGGGAACATCTGCAACATTCCTTGCTATTGTCCTCTTGCCTTCCAATTTGATGTGCCTATTGTCACCTTGGCTGCCTGGTAGGCTTCCCAACAGTCCACGTGGGCTCCTCCAAAAAACTGCTAAGGCCTCAAGCTACCCATCAATTGATCCATGCTCTAGTCAAATGCTTTGACCCAACACACATCAAACTTCCACTCCAAGTCTGTTGCCTAATCACGGTGGAAACTGTCACTCGTTTAGGGTGTCTAACCATGAGGTCAGCCCCTCCTCTTTGACTTCCACAAGCTACCCTATAAACGATCCAAACACTGGTCAAGACTATGACCCATCACAAGATAATGCTACTCCAAATCTATTGTTTTCTTGTTGTTGTAGCTGATTGGTTAGGGCATCAAGGCACACTGCAACAACCCTAATCAAGCACCCAAACAACCCTTAATCTATGCGTCCCTACTAAGGAAGAGTCCACATACGTACTGTTGTTCTAGGCACAAATCTACCTCCTAGCAGGGGTCCTAGGAGTGGATCCTATAGAGCAACTACTAGGTCAAGGGAAACAATGGAGCAATAGCCCACAGTCACCTTAGCGAAGGCTCCCTACTCTTTACGAACTTTCACTGATGGGAGGAGACCCTATATAAAGGGGAATCAATGGATGAATAGATCAATAAAAGGATAAGGAGTGATTCCTAAGGCCCATTTGTTGAATTTTCACGACCTTGGATCTAGGATAGAATCTTAAAATCTCTGATGCGACCAAACCAAGAATATCAACAATACTACTTTGCATAAAGGAATATAAACAACAGTAAATCACACATGCATAGAATATAGACTACTTTTTACATTTTTCAACCCAACTTTGTTATATTAAACAACATATAATACAATAGTCTAGGGCTCCAATACCAGGGATAATGGCCCTCACACATCTACTAGTACAAGATACAAAACTAGGGTTTGGTGTCATTCCATCGACGACCAATCTGCCCTCAAAAAGATACTTTGACCATCTCGTTATAGCGCGCTCTCTCAGCACCTCTCGGTCGTACCCTGTACCTACCCGGTCCCCGGCTCCTGATCTGCAGCTCCTACCTCTATCAATCCTCCAAGTCCATCTAGCCACTGAATCTCGGCTATCCAATCTACTCTGTAGTTGTGCCCAATGTTGCAGGAAGCGTCCCCCCCCCGATTCCAAGGCCCAAAGCGCATCCCGTGCAGATGCATCCAGGAAGCGTCCCTGGAATTGTGATTCCAAAATTCGGAAGCGTGCTTCTGCCTGTTTTGGACGCCTCCTGGAAATTTCCGAAGCGCGCTTCGTATGGCACTTCGAAGGGCAAAGCGTACGGTTCCGTACGATTCCCGTGGGTCCACCTTGGGTTAGGGTGAGGAATGAAGGCAAAAAAATATATAAAAAAAAAATATAAATATAGCAGATGCTCCCTCATGGTAATGTTAAATTCTTAAAGTAAAAGTGACATTCTCCTTTATTTTTCATTTTCATCCTTTTACTTAAATTTTTAACATT
>APFE031442777.1:1037-52888 GCA_000404065.3 Pinus taeda
GTGACTTTTGGGTGATCCAAGTGACTTTTGGGTGATCTTAAATCCAATGGCTGAAATAGATTTAGATCAATGGCTGAGATTAAATGCACATTTAAATCTCACTTTCTATTTTTTAATTCACCCCACTTTAATAAAGACCCACTTAGTCATTTATTTCCAAAGTCACTTTTCCTTTCTAATTTTCCATTGACTTTATAAAAGTCACTTTAAAATTAGACTTAGTAACTTTATCACTTAAAGTCACTTTTAAATTAGATTTTAACTTTATAAAAATTATAAAGTCACTTTAGGAGAAAAATTAAAATCTTTTGGACAATTTTCCCTAGGCCAAAGATCAAAGCCTAAGGGAACCACCTGTCCTCCGGTACCAAATTTCAACATGTATGAAAGTACAAGATTTGTAACTAATATTCTTCATTAAAAGGTACGATCATTTTGAAATTTGCTTTGTATTACTAACTCTCTCATGTCTAGGGTTTTGAATCATAAACATTCTTGATTAGGGTGATTAATCCTTAGATTAAATCAACCCTAGTCATACTCTTTAACTTTTCTTCTCTTTGGTAAAACCCTAACATTTAGGGTTCACTATAAAATCCTAGCCTTTTTGATGCTGTTAATGATGAAACCCTAGTCTACTTAGGGTTTATCGATAAAGTTTGGAACACATGATGAAATATTACTCCCTTGATGTTAAGGGTTTTGGTAATTTAAAACCCTAGCCTTTTGTGGTTTATTATTGATGTCTATGATATATGATGAAACCCTAGATTTTTAGATTTTGATGAATTAGGGTTTATGACAAAACCTTTGTAATAGTTAATGAAAGATCCTAGGAATAAAACCTTAGGTGTATGTGCTTTCGTATGATTGAAACCCTAGCTTGGTTAAAGTTGTTGAATATCTAACTTTGAAGTTTTGATGTTTGTATCTAAGGTTTGTGATAAAAACCCTTGTAGAGATTGATATGAGTTTCTAGGGCATGATAATGAAATCCGAGATGTAAAATGCTTTCAGTATAATCCTAACTAGATTTTGTTGTTAATATCTAAGGTTTTTTTTGATAATGAATTTGAGGGTTTGTGTCAAAACCCTAGCAAAGGTTGTTATAAGAGTTGATAGTGAAACTCTTGTTGATTGTAAACCTAACTAAGTTTAGATTTTGAAATCTAGAGTCTAATTTCTTATGCTCCCATTGTATCGACAACCTAACCCTATATTAACAAAGTTGACTTCATGCTCTATATTTGTGCTTGGTTGAACTTGTTGTTGAAGATTTGCAGGTACATAATCTTCAAGATGTTGAAAATGCTTACCTACCTTATATTTGATGATGATTTGATGATGATGTTGAGCATGATGGATAGAGGAGCTATAAGAATCTTGATAGCATTGAAGTGTACATTGTTGATTAATAGATGACCTTGTTGCCATGTGAAGTTAGAAGGATTGTTGAAGTTCTTCGATGATTTGATGATGCAAAAGAAGGAGCCTGTGTGGCTAAGTTGTTTATGGATTTAATTGTATATCTCCCTAGTTGAGAGGGAGCTTGGTTGAAGAAAAGTAAAACTCCTCCATAGTTGTTACATGATGAGAAGGCCATGAGGATGTTTGAGATCAGAGAATAATCGAAGCACTGTAGATGGTTATTCGTGAGTTGTATTCATGATTAATAAAGTTGTGATTGATAAAGATGTGAACAATAATTGGATGTTTTGGAAAGTGCTAAGGCTGAGTTTGGTGCTATTGGAAAAATTGTAGAAGGAAGCTTTCGTCGAAATGTGCTTGAATATTGCGGCCTAACCAACATCAGAATAGTTGAAAGACCCTGAAGATTATGCTAGCATGCAAGAACATGTACATTGGAAGTTTGGATATTGATTGGGGTCATGAAGCTACAATACGTGCCAACAGATGAACAAGTAGCTGATGTGTTGACGAAATCTCTTCCCAAATTAGTTTTAGGAGCATGCTCAAATTGGTGGATGTGTTGATCTCTTCTTGAAAAGTTGGCATATTGATAAATGTCTCTGATTTGGTTGAAAGGAAGAGATGAAGTACCATAAAACTGCTTGTGTGATGATGGTACTTGGGAGGACATTGTGGCCTAATTAGTATTTGGGATCTTAGTTGATGTCTAGATCCCAGAGGGAGGGTATCCGTTGGAGCTCTAGTTTAGTGTTGACACTTGGATCTCTGTAAGGGTTGGTGTCAGGGCATGTAGGCCTAGATGTTATCCTGTTGGATGGATACCAACACTGTAGCCTAATGGTGCCTATAGTGGAAAATGCCTAGATGACGCCTTAGTACTTGTTTGGAGGATACCTTGGTAGTGAGGGTATACCAAGCATTGCATGTGCTGTTCTACTCTTCTTAAGAATATTTCAAATTAAGTACTAGTTGAACAATTATGAATACCTCCCTAGTTAAGAGGGAGTGTTGAGAAATGTAACTAGTATCAGTCTTCATAATTGTATTTGAGTCATGATGTATTGTATTTGTCAAAAGGAAAGAAAAGGAAATTTATTGTAAAAGAAAATTATTTATAAGCATGGGTTTCATGCTTCATTTATTTTTATTCTAGGTCAAAAGCACCCACTGAGTGCTCTAGGGTTCGTGTCTTGAGTCAAAGTCAATATGTTTCAGACCCTTATTGGGCTATTTATGTCAAGAAAGAAAAATATTTCTATGTATTTTTAGTCATCTTTACCTTCACCATCAAGTCGGCCTCAAGCACATCAAGTTGACCTTAAGAAGATGATTCGACCTCCAAAAGGCTATATATAAGAGATGCATTCTACCTTGTGGAAGTTGTAACTAAGAAGAGACTTCGATCTGCAACAACTAGAAGAAAGAATGAAGTGTGAATATCATAAACAAGAGCCTATATCATAGCAAGAAGGGAAACTCAACTAAGGAGGAAGCCTAATGTTTGTATTTTCTGTCACACGTGCAAAAGCATTGAAGCTCTACAGGAATGAAAGTATAAGATGATGATTGCAGGCCGAATTGAAGAAGGACTGAAGCCCTTATTGATTAGTTTGGTGGACCAAAGCCCAATTTGATTTTGCATTGTCTTGAAGGAAAAATTCTTGAGGGCTGGTTTGATAGATGGAGGTAAAGTCTTTTGTATTGGTCAAGGTTGTCTCATTTGATTTGATTCTAAAGAAGAGAAGAAGAACTTTTGGGTTTCCCCTTGAAAAGGGGTTTTGCTTTGGCTGAGTGCCTACGTCTTGTGTTCTCTTGTTGTCTTTGTGATCTTCATAGTTTTGGCAAATATCTTGGTGATGAATATATAATAATAAAAAGGAAGAAGTAATAACAAATCACAAGGAGTTGTCAAGATAAGAGAAATCAAATTTAAGATAAGCCCTAATTAAGCTGCCCTAAGGATTTCTCAGAGCCTATTGGATAAAATATATTGTCTTATGATATTTCATATTTAGCTTATCATTTTGTGTTATTTATAGACTTATCTTATACTTTAAAATATATTATTTCTTGTAGTTGATGATTTGGATTTTCTGCCCAAGATAAGAACATGGAGTGGTGGTTTTTATGTTTCTTTGAGGCATGTATCTTGTTATCACCCAAACTTGTGCCCCCTAGTACAAAGCATTCACTAGGTCCTAGGTCAAGTGTAACTCGGAAAAATCGTCACTATTACATCAATTACTTCCATCTCTTTAGGTTGGGTAATTCAACACAAAGGGGACTTCCCTAAAAGCATCTAGGTTCCCAAAGACAAGAAGTCTAAGATGATCTAGGTTATTATTTACTTGAATCAACTATGTATGATTTTTGGTTGTTAATCAAGTTAATTTCATAATGGTTAAACATTAAATTTAGATATAATTTTGGTACTATAGTGATGGTAAAATTAAGGTTTGTGGAGTATTTCTTATGTGAATTAACCCCTTAATTTCTAGATCTGAAAAGCAGCTAAATGCTATTATAAACTTACCTTAAAGATGAACTAATTTAAACCAACATTCAAGTTTACGCCAACATTTTTTTTTAAACCTTGAATTAGATATGAATTTGTGTGAATATAAGGCTAAAACACTTGTAAATATCAAAAATCTCAGTTGCTAAACCAAAAAACTACAATCAATAAACAACAATGTGAGATGATCTAGATTCTAATTTCCCTATTAACATGCAGATTTCTAGGACAAGATAGATTTTTGTGAAAGGTTTTTCCAGCCTAAAGCTATAAGGAATTCTACTTTGCAACCTAGGGTTTATGGTGGTTAATTTTTTGTGTGTAAGTAATAGAAAATTCCAGATCCACATAAAAGAACAGAGGGGAATGAAAATATAATTTTGTTTGACTAGATTTTGGAAGTTATTAGTGCTTAGTTTTCAAATTTGGGCATATGAGGTCAACTAAAGCTCTTTGTGGAAGCTCAAGGTGGTCTAAAAAGAAAAGGATGGGCCTAGAGTGTTCAAACCCTAGCAATCTTTTAATGGTTTGATTGATTTGAGAAATAACAAAGGAAGGCCCTAAAATAAAGATCTTCACAAACCTTGAGTAGGGATCAACTATGCAAGATCTAAGAGAACATACGATCTTGCATTGAATAATGATCACACTTAACTATACCAATAACAAATGCCACACAATAGAGAAGGAGCTTGACTGTAAATGTAATATCCTAGTGAAATTTTGCCCTAGGGTTTTCAACAAAATTCCTTCTTCTTGTCCAAAAAATGACACAAACAGTTCATCCAATAAATAATATAAATATTTATTAAACAAAACTGTTTTCTCAACAACAGAATAACCATATAGTATAATGATATCAACGAGCAAATCTAACAAAACCAAAGTAGTCTAGAATGATTATGAATTTAGGAGAGCAACAATATCTTAATAAAAAATTCTAGTTGTCCTAGAACTACTCCACAAATTTGAAGAAACCTCCTTTGAACTTTGTCTAGAGAGGATGCTTCTGCCTCTGATTTTCTTTAGAGACTCGTTCCAACTTTCACCTCGGTCCAAGTAAATCCAGATCTGTTTAGCCCTAAATCGATCCTCCACACTACTTCAGATGATCCTTCAAGCTTTGTTATAGGAGTACGAACTTTTGTCACAAATTGCGAGTCTACTAGGGCAGAAGTGGCCTCAGGAAACCTTTCTGCACTTGTCTCAAAATGATCTGGGTGATTTCGGGTCTACTATGGGTCACGACCAACCTTTCGAATGGCCAGAAAAGGCTTTAATGGTGATGTCTAGCCTCAAAGATAGCTCAACCTAACTTGGATTATTTGTTCAGGGAGAACTTGGATGGATTTAGCCTCAGAGGGCTTTGATCTACTCTAGAATTTGGCCTCTATTTTACATCAGATAATTTGTCCAGAAGGAGTGCGGATGCCTTGACACAACCTTTTCCACCAAAAACCTTTCTATATTCTAGATAGAAAAACTTTCCCTGCTTGCCAGAACATAATAGAAAAATAAAAATAAAGTTGCTAACTAGGGTAGAATCTCTTACCACTGAAGTTAGTAGAAGAAAAGGGGTCTTAAAACCCTCAGAGCCGTAGCTCAAGAAAACAAGTGATTTGATCACAATTGATAATGATTCATTTGATCTCAACTCTTCTCTATTTATAGATTTTTCCAAGTGCTCCAAAATTTCAGGGATTGTGGGTGCAACCCCCAAACTTTATTTATTTTGCCCTAGCCGACCCAACTTTTGCCAAAGGTTGCCCCAACATAAGAAAAATTGGGTTTTTACCCCTTTATCAAGACTATAGCCTATGATGCTGGATAGGCTATTTCATTCTCCGTTAGCCCAACAATTTGGAGAGGACATTATAGAAAACTGACTCAAGATCATGCATTTGAAAATTTATCCTTCAATTAAGCATCCACACAAAAGAATTTTTTCACTCGAGTGCCTTAATCAACACCATTCATGGCATTAAAATAGTGCCTAGACAAAAGTTTGAGTGCATTCTTTACAAGCTTCTAGCAAGTTTAAAATGAGAGGCACTTGTCTTATATAAAGAAGAAAACCAACCACCTCTTGAATAAAGTAACAATAAAGTCTTAGATCTAGCCTTGGAATCCATAAAAAGCTATTATCCCTTGAACTAATTAGAGATATAGTCAAATGTACAACAAAAAGTGAAGTGCTTATGCCACATGTACAAAGTCGCCTAGGAGAGAGCACATCTTCACTAAAAATGGGACAAATATGGTTAAGAGCCTCCAACGTTTTCCCCCCAATCAAGGTATCCACCCCTACAAACTCTTCAAAGTGGGATTAACCCTCAAAATGAGCAAACAACTAGCAAGAATGGTCCTTTAGGCCACACATCACGTGTTATCCCCCTGTTGCCCACCAAAGTGGGGTGCCCCTTAGGAGAAAACTTTTTATCCCATTTTATTCAGCTTTCCAGTGAGCAACCCTATGCGATTTGTAGATAGCTACCCTGAAAGGCCCTCCATCGATGCTCCTTTTAGTGCTTTGTGACATCTAGCTATGTTAATTTTAGGTATGTTCTATGCTTAGAACAATTTATTTCAATTTTCACAGTTAGCTCCATATCTTTTCCAGATTAGCAATCACATCAGCATTAAAGTAAACTGCAGATAGAACATAAACATAAATCGCAGAAGACAAGCCAAGACAAGAGGACACAGGATGTGGTGCTAGCCAGGGACAAACCCTAATGTGGGGAAACCCTTGATCAATTCTTCTTATATGTTCTTCAATAGTTCAACAGAGAGAGATTGTACATTTACAACAGAGGTCAACACTTTGACCTATCTAGATTCTAGATAAGAGCATAGATCATCTCTAAGAAGATGATACATGAGATCAGTTGAAGATATGCTGCTTCAACTAATTCTCCAAGGTGACTCCTTCACCTATCGTTGTGCTGCATTTTGTCATCATGCTGCACCTCACCGCGCTGCACCATACTACACCTATCATCATTATGCTGCATCTCATCACGCTTCATTAATCATGATTGTACCCATCACTGTATTGCATTATGCGCCATTGCTGCACCATGTTGCCATCCTGACCTATATGTTGCACCTTGTTTGCTTGTTGTCCCTAGCATGCTTGTTGTCCTTAGCATGCTTGTTGTTGCATGCGAGTTGTCCCTTGCATGCTAGCTGTAACATTGCATGCTTGGTGTATTTGCCGCTAAGTACCATACAACTGTCCCAATGTTAGTTAGCTGTCCCATGTTGCTCTCCTTCGGAGACAAATGCTTCGGCTGTTTCAGCAGTTCCTAGTAGTTTTGGTAGTTCCGGCTATTCTCGGCAGTTCTGGCAGTTTCGGTTGTTCCCAGCAGTTTCGGTAGTTTCGACAATTCTGGCTTTTCCAGCTTTTTCGGCTTTTCTGGCAGTTTCGGCGTTTCTGGCAGTTCCGACTTATCCTGTTTTTCCGACAGTTTTGGCTTTTCTGGAAGTTCCGGCTTTTCCGACTTTTCTGGCAGTTTCGGCTTTTCTAGCATTTCCGGCTTTTTTTACAGTCTCGACTTTTTCGGCTTTTCTGGCAGTTCCGGCTTTCTACCCTCTGGATTAGGGCAACGTTATTCCTTAGGATCTCTCGTCCTACTAAAACCCAAAGACAAGTAGAGAGAGGAAGAGATCCCAAGTGTGTTGAAATGACTTGAAGGCCACCTCTATTTATACTAAAATGTTGAGCACATGTGGGGTTTATTTGGTTGCTGGCTGACCTTGACGAATTGTCTTATAACAAAAATAAATTCATAACTCCATGAATACTTATCGGAATCAGATGATCTTTAGATCAATTCTACACCTCTCGATGAAAGGGAACCAAGAAATATCAGCTGCCATAAATAAGATGACCCACATGGAGTTTGGCCCTAGTTGCCAATTTTAACACTCCCTCTCAACTAAGGAGAACTCCATCCGTTGATCCATATGTCTTCACTGTACTATCTCTGCCATTAATGCCCTGCACTGCTCTGATCTGCTGAGCTCTGCTCTGCTGTGCTGGACCAAGAAGAAGAAGAATTGATCGAGAATGTCTCATACCATTCTCTACTGACCCGAAGTCAGTTTCATCTAAAGAGAGTGTGTCACATCACTCTTACTGACCCGAAGTCAGTTTTATTGATCCTAGATCAGTTTCATTGATCCCAGATCAATGTCACAAGAGAGTGTCTCAAACCACTCATACTGCTCCCAGATCAGTTTCATTGATCCCAGATCAATGGAGGTCATCCTAGTATAGGGAGTATGGTAGATACAAGGATGCGTCCATCGATAGTACTACTATGGTCCCTATCCTCATTTCCTTGCTCATTGATCAGATGAGAGGTACTTCCCATGAGTCCCAGATTGCATGGGTAGGATGCCTCGACAGGAGAACTAATCATCCTTGCCACAGGAGAACGAATCATACTGTCAGTGGATGCCACATAGAACTAATCATCCTGGCCCACAGGAGAACTAATCATCCTATTCCACAGTCACCACGAAGAACAAATCATCTTGGCCCACAGGAGAACTAATCATCCTGTTCCATAGTCGCCACGGAGAACAAATCACCCTGGCCCATAGGAGAATTAATCATCCTGTTCCACAGTTGCCACGGGAGAACTAATCATCCCGACCCACAGAAGAACTAATCATCCTGTTCATAGCGCACCACCAGGGGAAGGTGAGTTGCCTTGTGGTCGTATGGTACTCCAGTAAGTACCCCAAGCCCCCCAGAGCTCCCAGAGCTCATTGCATGCAACATGCAGGACCCTTATAAGAAGCTCTCTCAACGACTCCAAGTCATTATGGAAAGTCACAGATTTGACCTTTCCCCGGGGCTTTGATAAAATGTCAGCGACCTATATATCAGTATCAATGTGATGGAGCCTCCTCGCTAATCGACTTACCATATCGCAGATAAGGCAGTATCTGATGTCTATCTACTGGAGAAATCATCGAATACAGGATTCCTCAATAATTGAATCCCCCCTCTGGTTGTCACAGAGAATCACAGTGGTATTCATCATGTGTACAAACAGCTCAATTAAGAGCTTCTACAACCATGCAACTTCACACGAGATCATACTCGTAGCTATGTATTTGGTCTCGACGCTGCTTATAGCAAACGACTTCTGCTTCCTGCTCAATCCAAAGAGAACTAGCACTGAGAAGTGCTCTAGTGATCCTCCACACTGCCTGCGTAGTCAACATTCGAATAATCATGCAGTTTCATATTTCTGGCAGTGTATCTCAATCCATGAGAGATTGTGCCCCGAAGATATCTTAGAAGGATCTTGGCACCAATCCAGTGAGGCTCAACCAAATATGAGCTCACCATGCTAACTGCAAAACCTATGTCTGGATGGAAGTTCACCATGAAAATCAATGTGAATGAGTTTATGAAACTCAGAGGCATTTCCCAAATCTAGTTTGACATCACTACCATATAACTTCTGAAGGTTAAGATCCTCGAGGTAGTCACAAGCTTGCAGTTTATCATTCCACATCCGGAATCCAACTCCCTCTTATTTCTGCAAATGAGAGGGTCTGCACCTGTCAGAAATAGGTCGTCCTCATAAGGTGCCGGTATGAGAGGTCTATCATCCACAACCTTAGAATAAAAATGGTTTGGATCGGTTTCACTCCTAGTGAATCTCAGCTTCATTAGACAGCTATCAATCATCTCATACTACGCTCGGGGTGTTTTGCTTCAAGCCATAGAGGGCTTTCTTCCACTTGTATACATGAGATTCCTGATCATGAATCTCAAATTCCTCGGGTTCTTCCAAACCTGTGGACCTATTGCATGAGGGGAATGGCCCCCTTATAAGATTTTCCTTCGGTACATATTAGACATGTACCTTCATGCTCTACTTGAATTCAAACATCCCTATCACCATTTGGCTCACATCAGGTAGGGCCCTATAGGTAGACCTTCGGTGTTATAGATGCGATATGTCAATTGACATGATCCCCAATGGACCATCTTGCAACTTGATATAAATTGCCAACCTTGAACCCATGAGAAAAAGCATCTTTGAAAATTATATTTTTTAACATGTACCTTTCCATCGATGAATGCCACCTTGCAACCTTTGAATTCCATTTCCAAGATGGACAACAGGTTCTTCTTGCGATCAGGTACATAAAAGAGATTCTGTAAATGAATCGAGTTACCCTTATTCAATTGAGAGTTAACATTCCCTACAACCTTTTCGGGATAGGTGGCATTGGCTCCAAGTATAATCCCACGATTGTTTCCATCTCTACCAAATTAGAGAGTGCACCCATCTATCCAATAAGGTGCCTTGAAGCACTACAATCTATAAGCCAGATTCCCAAAGAATGTGAAGGAGAGGGCTAATACAAGATAATGCTTCTTTATCTTATCAGAAACAACATTTGATTCTTGATACCTGGGGTTTCTTGCTTTCTATGAAGTGTCGGCCATTTCCTTGATGACCTGCATTACCTGCCATTCCTTTGATCATTGAAGATGTCGCTGGAATGATTGTTATCATCATCAAGTGATGTGTCCCTGCCATTTGGACACTCCTTCGCATAATGGTCGAACTAGTTATCTACCTTTCCTTCCACCCTGAGATCCGGTCTTCCAGTGAAGTGATCTTTAGGTAGGCCATATTCCGTTGCCCCATTCTAATAACATTCTCTGCTTCGACCTCACCCTTGGTGAATTTGAAGAGGGATGAGGAATCCACTGATCCTTTTGTCTTTTCCCAACTGTCTTCGGTGATTGCTCTTTCACTCTTGCTTGGGCATTGTCTTCACCTTATCTCTGATACCATGTTAATTTTAGGTATGTTCTATGATTAGAGCAATTTATTTCAATTTTCACAGTTAGCTCCATATCTTTTCTAGATTAGCGATCACATTAGCATTAAAGTAAACTGTAGATAGAACATAAACATAAATCGCAGAAGACAAGCCAAGACAAAAGGACACAAGGTGTGGCGCTAGCGAGCGACAAACCCCAATGTCGGGAAACCCTTGATCAATTCTTCTTATATGTTTTTCAACAGTTCAGTAGAGAGAGAGAGATAGTACATATACATCAGAAGTCAACACTTTGACTTGACAAGATAAGAACATAGATCTTCTCTAAGAAGATGTCTCATGAGGTAAATTTTTACTGTTGCATAATAATAAAATAAACTCTCATATGCTGCACTAGTTTTCCCTTTGGGGTTTTTCCGGGGACGTTAGTCCAAAAATATTGGTGTTTATTGGATTGTGTGTGTGCATTATTTTCTCAGCTTCCAGTTTATTTTCTGCAACGGATTTTATTTTTTTGTGAAGATTGCAATTACGAGTTTATCGATATTTGTTGTAATAAAAACTAAACTGCAGAACAATTAGGAGATAAATTTCCAAGTAATTACAATCAAGGAATTTTCACATTACCCACTTAATGAAATGATGGATTTTTATGGAGAATAACAAGTACTCCACTACGAACATTCATTACATGTTATACAATAAGTAACAAATGCAATACTCAGTGAAATAGCCTTTAGAATTTATTTTCAACAAGTTAAGGCACAAACAAGCATGATTTAGAAGCAACAATTCCATACATTAGACAATTCAAAATAATAATCTTCAATAATAGGCACTTACAAGATAACATGTAGTATTACCATCCATTAGACCAAGAAATAGCTCCAAAGAATGTCAAAATCACCTTCCATACATCAAAATGCATCCAAGTATCTCCAAAATCTCCCACAAGAAGCAAGTGCAAATTCTCTAAGAGGTCCTAAATTCACAAGTTTGATGATGAGAATATTGAATGAAATGATCTTCAATATATACATGTCCTACTAAGTCGAATTAGGCCTCTAAGCCCCCAAAATTATAATATAATGTGCAAGAAAATACTAAAAGTCATAGGCCGCCTAGTAACCAATATGCAAATAAGATAAATCTCCAATAGAAAGGCCAAAATGCTAATGACATCTAGTTACAGGCCCTCCTAGGGCTTGTGTTGAGGCCTGCTTGTGCCGTGATGTGTGAAGAAAACCTCTAAAATCAACGCCCTAGGGGTTGGCGCCTAGCTTTATGTGTAAATAATCCTCTAGCCCCTCAAAGTGGTTCTGGGGCTCAATGCTGGGTTTCATGGGTCTCCTGGTGATAAAATAGCTTGATTCTGCTCCAACATTGAGGGATTTTAGGATGGTGCTCGCCCTCCCATGTGTCAAAGGGGGAGACAAACCTCATCTGGGCCTTAGATTAGTTGCCAAACCATGTGTGCAATGCTAAGCCGGCTGGGGCATGTTGATCCAAGTGTATCATCTCATGCATAATGTGGGGCAAAGTGCAAACTGGTGGGGGTGTTGTAGGTGCCCATGGAATGGAATGATTCTTTGCAAGTGGTAGGAGTCCCATGGCTCTCAATGCTTCTCTTGTAGGGTGTCACAATGCTCCTCTAGTGGACTTGGGCCCCAGTTAAGTTGCCCAACCCATCATTAAAACCATCTGCCAATCACACAATGTCCAGTGCTGCATTCTCACCATTGGGTACAATAATCATTAATGCATCTTATTGGACCAACCTTGCTAGTCAAGGGAAAATTGATGCTTTATACGGGGTTTCCCTTCCAAATCTGGGGCTTTGATCATGTAATAGTGTTATCTCCCTAGGCAGGAGTGGCTAATGGATGATCCTTTTAGGTGTTCCCAGCCCCTATGGGGAAAGACAGGTCCCTGGTACATCCCTCAATCAATAGATTTCAAGTGAATAATGATGGAATATAGGGGACAAGGGGTCTCAGGGCCATTCTCACCATTGGGTACAATAATCATTAATGCATCTTATTGGACCAACCTTGCTAGTCAAGGGAAAATTGATGCTTTATATGGGGTTTCCTTTCCAAATTTGGGGCTTTGATCTTGTAATAGTGTTATCTCCCTAGGTAGGAGTGGCTAATGGATGATCCTTTTAGGTGTTCCCAGTGCCTATGGGGAAAGACAGGTCCCTGGTACATCCCTCAATCAATAGATTTCAAGTGAATAATGATGGAATATAGGGGACAAGGGGTCTCAGGGCCATATCCCATGGTCAAAGGAGTAGCAATGATGAAGAAATCCACATTCTGGGTGTACAAATGTGGGGAGGGAGTAATCATGGATGCATGAGTTACCTCGATCTTTGTTTTTCCACCCCTCTTATTGCTTTTTGCCTTTTATTTTATTTTTTCTTTGTATTACTACTTGAAGCTCTAGGAAATGAGAGCATACTATGTATGATGTGTAGCAAAGGTTTCCCCCTTAATGGTGGGGCAATTTATCACCCACCAGGGTTTGGGACATGCAAGGGTTTCTTTTCTATGATATGATAGGGCAACACTGGCCATAATGATAAGGGGTAGAGCTCATGCTTGGCTTTTGTCCACGTTCTAGAGAGCATACTATGTATGATGTGTAGCAAAGGTTTCTCCCTTAATGGTGGGGCAATTTATCACCCACCAGGGTTTGGGACATGCAAGGGTTTCTTTTCTATGATATGATAGGGCAACACTGGCCATAATGATAAGGGGTAGAGCTCATGCTTGGCTTTTGCCCACGTTCTAATATTAGTCTCCAGACCATCTTTTGCATTTTTATAATTTTCTTTCTTTTATTTCTTGCTTGTGGCCATTGTATGTTTTGTACTTTTCTTTCAGCTGGATCAACCTCTTGGGGGCAAAGTTTCCAGGTTCGACCCAGATATGTGCACAAGGGGAGGGGGTGTGCTACGACCCAGTGGGACCATGGTCAAGTGGAACCAGAGATGTGAGATGGAGAATAGGGCTCGTAATGTACAGAGGGAAGTGATAAATATGGAATGGGGAAAATAGGACCATGCTATCTCAATTGGGGTTTCCCAAGTAATGCCCTTCCTAAAGCCATGGGCCAATAGGGGAGGTCCCATTGGACTAGGATTGAAGATTAGCCCCTCCCACCCGCATTTAAGGTGAGGGATCAATACCACAGTCAAAACATTTCCTTCTTCCAAATCACCCAATAATCCATGCCAAATGCCCAATTGAAAAACAAACATAAGCACCCGATTGCAGAATGAATAACATACCTTTTGGATTGGATTGGATTGCCCACCCTCGAACATGTGCTCCTGACAAATGGGTGAGGAAACATATGGCTGATGTAGGTGGCAGAGATAGTATGGCACATCACATCGGCTACAAGGTGGCTGTCTGGGGCTGCTGGCTGCCAGCTAGAAGAAGATGATTAGGAGAAAAATTCTGCTAGGGGTACCCACTTTTGGTGGATTACAAGGAGAATACTGAAAATGATATTTGAAATCATTTGTGCTTTCTGTGGGGCAATGGGAACTATGAAGCATGTACAATGATGAATTCTGAAGGGAAAGTGTCTTACGCAAGCCAGGTAGAAGAGGGATCAAGGAATTTTTGAAGTTGCCCTTTATAAATGATATGAACTTCAAAAATATGCATTTTGTTTCTGTTTATCAAGAGTATTGGCTATCTCCTATATAGGGGCCATATCATAAGAAATTGAGAAAAGTGTCCTTGCAGATTCTTGATACAAGGTGAATGTGGACTGGAATAATCCATATAAATGATGTAGAAGAGATTTAAGAATAGTTTTGAAATTTTATCTGAATGCACACTTCTAAGATGCTTTGTTACTTCCTTCTTATATCTCTTAGATATGGCACTGTTTCTTCCTTACTTGAATGTTTACACGCACGTGTTGTACATCATAGGAAACTATTGCTTTCTTTGCTTTCCACATGTCTTTCAGCTGAATTTTGTTGCCAATTTCTTCTGCTACTTATTTTCTGACCTGTATTTTTTGTGTGACCATCAGATTGCTAAAAAGGTGTTTGAGATAATCAAGAATGAGATTCCTGTTGATCTTCATGGGAATGGAAGTTTATTAATAGATGTCCATCCAAAGTTTTCTGAGGTCAGCAAAGACAACTTAGAAGGTTGCTATGTCGAGCAAGAACAGTTGGAGAAAACTACAGCCAATGAAAAGGGTGTCTCTAGTGACAATGACAAGAAACCAACTTTTTGTAAGAAGCGGATTACAGTGGTAGTAAAAAGGGAGAAATTTCTAGATATAGTTTGTGGTGCTCTTTCTGAATATCGCTATGTTAGTCCGAATCAAAGAATGGATTTGACTATAGCATGCAGGTACCATCACTGCAGCCGTCCAGAGTGGTTTCAATTGCATATGTTGTTGGATTCCTTTCATTCTATGTTGGATTTTCATTTGAAAAGCGGGAATGCAACAAAAGTAGTTTGATGGAATTCTTTCTCTTTTGCTATTGCTTGTTCAAGAATGATATGTCGTTAATTGATTCATATATATCAGGCATATTATGTTTATCTTCCCAAATTAGTTGGAAATAACTATATTAGCTAGAAATTAAGGGATGCTTAGAAGGCATGATCCCATTACTACGAAAGAGATAAATGAAAAAAGACACATAATTAATGAAAATTTGAGACACGTGAGGCATTTACCAATGCAATAATTGTCATGGCTGTGCAATATGTAATCAGATGAATGTTTGTTATGCCGAAAAGTGGAGATTTTCTCCTATGCAGGAATCCCAAAGTATAGAATATTACTCCAAAAGCTGTTATTTTTAGAGATTTCGACGTAAGATTGTTATTTACTTGGCATCTACTTGCTAAAAGGCATTAAGTTTTGCTGGTGATGATATTTAGTGTAGCGGACTTGTCCAAATATGCATCATATTCGTGTGCTACTTTGTATGCTATTTTATGGGTGACTTGATAGTAAATGACCTATTTACCTAACTTTTGTATTTTATATTTGTAATCAGATGTATGTTTGTTATGCCTAAAGTGGAAATTTTCTCCTATGCAGGAATCCCAAAGTATAGAATATTACTCCAAAAGCTGTTACTTTTAGAGATTTTGATGTAAGATTTTTATTTACTTTCTTGGCATCTACTTGCTAAAAGGCATTAAGTTTTGCTGGTGATGAGATTTAGTGTAGTGGACTTGCCCAAATATGTGTCATATTTGTATGCTACTTTGTATGCTATTTTATGGGTGACTTGATAGTGAATGACCATTACATAACTTCTGTATTTTATATTTGTAGTTCAAGGAGACATGGTCAAAGATGGTCAAAGATGATTGCTATCCCCCAATTTTGTAGTTCTATATACATATCTAATACAATATAGAGTGTATAGCATGTGCAACTCAACAATCCCCTTTTGAGTAGTTACATGCTTGTATTTGATGTGATAAGATACAATATGATAATTTTATTAATGTTCAGAAGTGACCAAAATAATTGGTCAGTGGGACTCAAAAGTACAATTGTAACATCATATGGGGAGCGCTAAAGCTAGAGTACTAAAGAGAACAAAGATACGAGTAAAGATGGTACAAATAAATAAATAACAAAAATAGAAAGCACCTCATACCATTAGGATTAGATGTATAGGTGTATAAGATAAAATAATTTTATTCATATCCAACAAATGAACACAAGAATAGGTCAATGGGATTGCTAAGTACAATAGTATTGGTACATGGTGGGAGCGCGGAAAGTGACTCCCAAATAACCAAGATATAGAAAGTTCTCAAATCATTCTTTTACTCTATCCCCACGTTCTTTTATGTACAATACTTAGTTTGTGCCTTATATTCATACAACACGAACCAATACCATCCCTACTCCCCACGCATCCCTACTCCCCACGCAGCCACTCACAATCCTATCTTGAATCCCAAGGTGCAAACTCTTTCTACAACTTTCAATCCTCCTCGATCTCCAATAAATCACACCATTAATCTAATGAACACCCAACCACATTCCATTCACCCATTAGTAGCCAACCTCTTGAACCTCAATCTTGAGAACACCACCTTTAAACTCCTAGCAAGAGGCCTTAATCATGCCATAACACTTTAAATGTTGCCATATGATGATACCTTATCCAATATTGAAAATGTTATTCACCTCCTTCCTATCTATGAAGTTGAAGAGGTTTGGCAAGATTGTTCCTGCATCCTTGGACATGCTGTTGATTGGAATAGAGAAGTAAGGGTTTTGCTTGTCTAAGTGCTAAGATTAGCAAAAGAATCAGAAGAATGCTACTTTAGCAGAATGTTGATTTATTTATCTGTTTCCTAAAGTCAGGAAAAATTAAAAAGTCCTAAGTTAACTGATGATTTAATCTCAACCATTGATCATGATTTAATCTTGGCCGTTGAGAGGGAGAGTATGGTTTAGATTGAAATTACAAGAGGAGACAGATTGAGTTAGTGGCAAGTCAGTGGAGCACAAATAGTGTGTGTCAGATCAACGAAGGAAGAGCCGAGGGTTTTAGTAGATTGCAATGATTCAGGATTAGAGATGAAATCCTGTGAGGGTGGAGCTCTTACATCCCCATCGCAGTTATACCATTCGCACATGCGCATAGGAGAGAGGCTTTATGCTCACATGTTTGTGCAATCTAGCTAATTTGCGCAAGGATTTTGCAGATATAATGTGCAGGCAGGGTGATCGATTCATCTTGGAGGATTGATCAATTGTTCTTGTGATAAAAAGGAAGTTTCTCCCTTGTAATTCTCAGAAGAAAATCCTTTACTGAAGAAAATAATAAAGACACACAACGTTGCAGGCTTTCCTTGGAGTTGGGGTTTCTTAGGTATATCTTGTGTTCTATGTGTTGATGTGTTTGTCTTCTGATTTATTTTTCCGTTCTACATGTTAAGTTAGAAAATTTAGAAAATTGCGAATCAGTTTACTAGGTTTTAAGGAAATCTAACATGGTCTTAGAGCTCAGTTTGTGATTGAAGATCAAGCACAAATTTTATTTCCAAGAACAAATTTTGTGATTTAGAGGGAGCAAGTTATCAAATCGATTTGGTCGCTAGGGCTTTGAGTAATGTGCGTTGATTCTACCAGTGTGATTTGTGTTTAGTAGTTCGATTTGGCAGTATGGCATATCAGGGTCTCAGATTTGAAAATAGATTGGACGGTGCGTCCAACTTCTGTTTGTGGCGTGAAAGGATAGCAGTGGTGCTAGTGGAACAAGGGGTTTGGGATTTTGTTGATAACGTCCCAATCGCAACAACAGATCCTTAGCAGTTGGCTTAACATAATAAAATGGATGCCAAGGCAAGAAGGATTTTCCTGGAAGGAGTCAAAGACCATATTATCCCTCACCTATATGGGAAGAAGAAATCCAAAGAAGTGTGCACTGCCTTCATTGGTATCTATCATGGCTTAAGCGAGGCCAGAAAGCTGGTACTAAAAGACAAGCTTAGGATCATTGAAATATCCAAGTTAGATTCTATGGTTTCTGACCTCGCCAAGTTTCCAAGGTAAAGGAAGAGTTCGTTGGTGCGGGTGAGACAGTTCCCCATAGAGATCTACTGGTGAATTTTTCTCTGTTGGGTTTCACCATGTCGTGGCAAGATTTCACAAATGGGATATGTATCCAAGAAAACTTTCTAGATTGGGAGCGTTTGTGGGGTGACTATGTCGATGAGGAGATTCACAAACAAGCTCAAGTTGCATCTCGTGTCAAAAGTGAGGAAGATGAAGAAAATTTTGCTCTAGCTAGCAAAGGGACCAAGTCCAAAGGTAAAAAGAGCATTGGTGGTGGTGAGCCGAGTTCCAAGGGAGAGAAGAAGAAAAAGGATCTCAGCAAGATCAAGTGTTTTTCATGCCACCAGTTTGGGCATTATGCTACTAAATGCCCTAACAGGAAGAAGGGGTCCAAGAAGGACCAAGTAGCAGCCTCTGCAAAGATAGATGAGTTCTCTTCTCACTTTGAGGAGGAGTTTTCACTCATTGCCTATATGGAAAATTAAGTGGCTACCAGTTTATGGTATGTGGACAATGGTGCATCTTGTCATATGATGGGAAATAAGATGTATTTCAACAAACTGTTAGAGAAGGAAATGCAGTTTGATTTTGAGATGTGAGATGATGGGAAGTACTGGGTTGAGGGTACTGGTACAAGTTGTCTTGAGAGAGAGTTTGGAGACCCTCTATATCTCAAAGTTGTTTATGTACCTAGGCACAAGAAGTATCTCGTCATGGTTTCAGCGTTGGAGGATAAGGGGTACGAGGTGACCTTCAAACATGGTAGGGTTTTTATAAAACCCTCAGATTCCAAGATGGTGAAGCAGATCGGGGTTAGGCACAAGAGCCTCTACAAAGTACAGTTTGAGATAGTCGCAACATTGACTAGCAGAGGAGGTCTTGACTTAGGCAACGAGCTTGGAGAATTATGGCATAGGTACATGGGACATTTGCACCATGGAGCGTTGAAAAGTCTTAAGGAGATAGTGATAGGGTTGCCTTAGTGCAATGTTGATGAAAATGAGGTGTGCAAGGGTTGTACGCTTGGCATGTATGCAAAGCCATCTTGGCATGTATGTGGTTCTTTCTCTATAGTATCCCTTAGTGGATACAAGTACTATGTCACCTTCATAGATGATCACTCAAGGAAGACCTAGATATTTTTCATGAAGAAGAATGATGAGGTCTTCTCAAATTTTTTAGAGTTTAAGGCCTTGGTTGAGAACTAGACTGATAGGAAGATCAAGGTGTTGAGGTTTGACAATGGTGGGGAGTATAGCTCAAACACATTCAAGGAGTTGTGTGCCAAGGAGGACATCAGGAGGAAGTTGAACACAACATATAATCCTCAGCGGAACAGGGTGGGAGAGCGTAAGAACATGGCCATAGTTGGAGCGGCCAAAGCCATGTTGCATCACCAGTGGATGCCCAAGTTTCTTTGGGCTGAGGCATGCAATACAATAGTTTTCTTTATAGAAATAGAGCCCACATAGAGTATTGGGGTGAATTACACTAGAGGAGACTTTTATAGGGAAGAAACCAGACGTGCCTCATTTTCACATATCATTAGTCTTGTGTACTACCATGTACTAGATGTTAGTTTTTGGTTGATTTGGTAGCATCAGACAGGTTTTCGAGTCTCGATTTGTGTCTAAGAGGCTAAGGAACACGATATCTCCAAAACCCAAAAAGGTTTCGTGAGATAAGCTTGCGAAACACCTTAATTAAATTAATTAGCCGTCATTTAAATATTTCCTAAGCCTAACTTAGGAATAATGATTAATCAAAGGGAATTAATTAAGGAGATTGACTTATGCTCTAGAGGCTTCCAGAAAATGACTTGGATAAAGTCTAAGATGATCTTAGCCATTGATCACAATTAGATCTTGGCCGTTGATGCTCCAACAAGAGATTATAAGAACACGTTGATGGGATGGAGATAAACACGTGAGGGAGCAAGGCAATGCGAATTACCGAGTCACAATTATTCAACGAGGGAGAAATTCGAGCCAAAGGGAGAGCATCAGAGATCGAGGGAGCAACAAATAATTTGGGAGGAGAATTCCAGAGAGTTTCCTAGTTGCAGAAAAAGGGAGGCTAAAATTATTTTGTAGAGAGGCCGTGCAGCGAGTGCGAACAACCAAAAAACTAGTGCGAGTTGTCGGAGAGAGGTCGTTTGAAATGCCGTAGGTCGGAGAGATCATCCAGGAGGCAAAGTAGATTTTTCCAGTGGCAGAGGGAGGCAGGACGACTCGCTTGGAGCTAACTAGCAGGAAGTGGGAGTTGTTTCTGGGCTAGCAATGCAAATTTTTGGAAGAGTGCGAGTAGGCCAATGGAGGGCTAGTTGAGTTGCAGAGGGAGAAAAATATCTCCCAGATATTTTACTAGTATATTTTAAGGAGGATTGTTAGTTAGGCATCCAAATTATTGTGCTCTCCGAATTTGCTGCATAATAATAAGGTAAACCCTCATTTGCTGCACTAGTTTTCCCTTTGAGGTTTTTTTTGGGGTCTTTTTTGTCCAACAATTATTATATTGATTTTTATTGTGTGTGCATCTAGTTTTCAGTTCCAATTTATTTTCCACAACATTTTTTTGGTGAAGATTGCAATTGTGAATTATTCATTATTTGCCGTAAACAAATAAATTGCTAACAGTTAGGAGAATCATATCTAGTAATTGCAATCAAGGAATTTTCACACTACATGAGAAGAGGAAGAAGCTGGAGCCCACAATAGAGAAGGGCATTTTTTTGGGCTACAACGAGACATCCAAGGCTTATAGGGTATACATTGTAGCACACAGGAAGACAGTAATCGGAAGAGACATGAAGTTTGAAGAGGATAGGGCCTTGAAAAAGTCCGTAGAGCGTGAGAAGACTACAACGCAAGAGGAGGAGCAACAGGCTCCCAAGTAGAAGGCTCAACAAGTACCTCAGACCACAACTGTGCATGGACAAGATGAGGACAACAGGGACACACAATTAGAGGAGAGAGAGGAGCCCACTCAGGCAACGACTCCCAACACTGGGAGAAGGAGAGCAAGATGGGCAGATTAGTTGATCTAGGAAGCGCATGAGCAAGTTGGTGCTCCTAGTACATTAGTTCAACAGAGTAGAAAACCTCAAAGGTACACAAAATATATGGCGCTTATGGTGGAGTTGTTGGATTCCAAGCCTTCCATCTATCAGGAGGTAGCCACTTAGCAGGTGTGGAGAGATGCCGTGGTGGAGGAGTATGCCTCCATCACGAAGAATGATGTATGGGAAGTGGTGTCGTGGCTGGAGGGAAAATTTGTGGTAGGTTCTTGCTGGGTCTACAAGATCAAGCATGGCGCTGATGGGAGTATTGAGAAATACAAGGCAAGATTCGTGGCCAAGGGGTTCTTGTAGATAGAGGGAGTTGACTATGATGAGGCCTTTGCCCCAATTGCAAGGAATTCATCTATCAGGGTGGTTGCAGTTATTGTAGCATAGATGGGGTGGAAGATCCACCAGATGGACGTGAAGACAACCTTCCTCAATGGGGTTATTGAGGAGGAGATCTACATTGAACATTCAGAGGGATTTGAGACATGCAACAGAGAGATACATTTGTAGATTCAAGAGAGCCTTATATGGGCTCAAGTAGGCTCCGAAGGTATGGAATGCTTAGATAGACAATTACCTTTAGGGATTGGGCTTCACCAGAGTGAAGCAGACCCCAACCTTTACTACATTGTTGTTGGAGCTGAGTCGCTTATTCTGGTGCTATACATATATAATTTGATTTTAACAGGCACAATCAAGCTCATCCAACAGTGCAAGAGAGATCTTGTAGGCGAGTTTGAGATGAAGGATATGGGTCTGATGCACTATTTCCTGGGCTGGAGGTTTGACAGGGTGATGGGGAGATCTTTGTGGGATAGGGAAAGCATGCTCTGTAGATTTTGAAGAGGTTTCACATACAGGATTGTAGGCCCATGACCATGCCTCGAGTCACAAATTGGAGGAAGGTGGATACATCCAGATGAGAGCGAGTAGATCCTACACTTTATCAGTAGATGATTGGGTCGCTGATGTATTTGGTGAACACGAGGCCAAACATATGTTTTGTAGTCAACTCCTTGAGCCAGTTTTTGGTCGAGCCAACTAGAGTGCATTGGGTTGTTGCCAAGCATGTGTTAAGATATCTCGGTGGGGGGGTGTGGTATAGATAGGTTGATGAGATGAAGCTTGAGGGCTTCACTGATGCAGATTAGCAAGGAGCTCCACAGACAGGAAGAGCACATTGAGTTGCACATTGAGTGTTGGATCAATTTGTTTTTTGGTTCAACAAGAAGCAAAGATCAGTCACATTGAGCTTAACCGAGGCCGAGTACATAGTTGCAAGTTTGGCAGGGTGCGAAGCTATTTGGTGTTGAAATGTGTAACTAGGTTCGGTCTTTATAATGACATGTAATCATGATTTTATGTAAAAGGGAAAAATAAAATTATTATTGTCATTCTTGAGGCATGGGTTTCATGCTCAAGGTTATTTGATTTATCGGGCAAGCACCTATTGAGTGCTTCTAGGCTTGGTCTTTGACTCAACAATTCATAAGAGTCATTGTCATGTAAGGAAAGACCCTTTTTGGGCATGTTACATATTGTAAAGAAAAATTTATTGAGTCAAAATAGTGTCAAAGACCCTCGAAGACCTTGTCAATGTGCAAGCAACAAGTCAGCCTATCAAACAGTGAAGTCGACCTCCTAGAGATGACATGTCGGTCTAATGAAGCTCTCTAGATGCCTATATATAAGAGGCAAGTCGATCACATTTGAGATCATCCAAGCAACTCACAACAAGTTCGGTCATGTGAAGAGAAGAAGACCTAAATCATTGAAGAAGAAGAGGATTCTAAAGAAGATGAAATCGAGTTTTGGGAACTATTTTGGGCCATCATTTTCACATGTGCGAAGGAGAACTAGGGAACATTAAAATTGCAACAAGTTCAGATTACAATTATCAAAAGAAGTCTCCGTTGCAAGCCGAATTGACAAGAAGAAGCTATCCCAAGCGAAGGAGAGATAATTGACAATATTCATGCAATTTTGTAATCAATTTGTTCATCCATCATCTACAAGGAGCTAAACTCCCTCACAATTGTTAGTGTTAGAGTCGGTCTTGTTAGTCCTCCGTCAGAGATCAAAACTCTTTATGCCTTTCATTTTTAGGAGTCCCGCTCCATTCACTCAGCTGCATTCCGCTAGGGGCATGCCATAATCTGACAAAAAAGGTCATGCTAGTCATTTCCCCTCATGTCTGGCTCCTGTTGGCTTAGGTCTTTTGTCAATGATCACTAAAGTCCATGACAGTCAAGGTCTGGTCCTTTAATGGACAAAGGTCATTTTTGATCATTAGGTCTAGGGATTAATCAATTTGGTCTTCAACCAAAGCCATGTAGGCCAGAGTGAGGCCCTTACAAAGTTATGATTCAGAGAGTTTCATCATCATGTGGATAGACTTCGACTCTTCTTCAAAACTCTGTTTTGAAGAAAAGTCAAACAGTGTCGTTTGTGATAAAATTTTCAAAAAAGTTGTCAGTTGATTTCTTCAGATGTAGTCATGATTTCTGTGGCCAAATGTCCTATCATGCAATCCCTGCAAAGAGTGCAGAAAATTTCATCATTTGAGCTAAAATTTCAAAGGGAAAAGTGAAAATCAGTGTAGCTTTAAGTCAGTGAAAAAGTGTCAAAACATAACATTAGAAACATGGGTTTTTGAAGAAGAAAAAATTCAACCCATGACTTCCAAGTCTTTATATACAAGTTTCCACCAAAATCAAAGTCATTCTGCTAATAAAGGTCATAGAGAGAGAGTGCAAAGTGTTGGAGAGTGCAAAGCACACGTTTAGAGCAAAGTAGGAGGCAATTTTCAGGGCGCAGCGCACACACATAGGGGCGCGGTGCACACAGAGGGCACGGTGCACACAGAGCCACCCCTCAATGCATTTTTTCAACGGGTGCAGCGCACACCTAGGGTGCAACGCACACCCACAAGGGGCCAAAACCATGCCAAATTTCCTCAAATTTCTTAGGAAGCCCATCAAATTGACAGGTAGGCTCTATGTCATGATTTGCTCATCAAAGTTTATGAATGATATGGTGGTTTATAGCTATGTTTAAATGCAACAAAACTCATAAAACCAACCACAAGAAAATACCAAAGGCCATTGTTGCTAGGGTTGCATAATTGAGGTATTGAGGCCAAGGTTCCATTTTCACCCCTCATTCTTCCCTTGCTTTCCATTTTTCCCTATCCCCCTTTCTCATTTTTCCTATTATCTCTACCCTAAAACACTACCAAACCATATCCCCTATCCCTCCACTCTTTGGTCAACATAACACCCCGAAACCCTACCTTATCAAAACCCCAAAACCCTACCCTATCAAATACCCAAACCTCCTACATATCCCTAAACAAACTTCTTCCCATAACCCCTATTCCCATCATATTACTCCCCTCCGAATACTCCCTGTTTTCATTGTTCCCCTTGGTGGCAGATATCACAAAGGCACCCAGCTTCACACCATCATCAAAGGGCAGCCTAAGTACAGTACACACAACAGTCATGGCATCAAAGCATTCATTAGAGTATGAGATGGAGACACAAAGTGACTCATCCTCGGAAGAACAAGCTCCCAGGAGATATCACAAGAGTGGCAAACATGTTAGGGATGAGCCAACTACCCTCACTGAATTGCAGGCCTGCCCTCTTGCCATGTCATGCTTCCAGCACCTATCATGTTTTGAATTTTGTCAAAGGGTGGCTAATGTTAGAGTTCATCATGATTTGGCCCGTCCTTTTGTGCTTCACCTACATGGAGGTCAGCCTATCTTGGCTAGGGTCACCTTCACATTGACACCCAAAACTATCTCAGTGGCAATAGGTATACCAAATGTTGGAGAACAGTGGCATAACAAGAAGAAGGTGGATAGGCAACACTACGAGCCTTACATTAAGGCTAGATTCTTGAGGCAGCTCACAAGAGACTTTCCATTCAGATACTTGAGAGATGAGTATGCTCCACTCATGAAATTGTTCATGAAGTACTTCAGCTGTGAGGGGAGGTTCTCTCGACTATATGCCTATCACATCAGGTTGCTCATGCACTTTACCAGGGTGAGGATGATGAACCTCCCGTTTTTCATATGCAGGAACATAGAGAGGATGAACACCTTCATGCAGCATAAGACCCCTCAGCAGCAACTTAAAAGCGTTTATCACTTTGCTCTTTTTGGGATTTTGGTGGATTATTAGTTGGGATTGCAAGGCATTGCGTGGGAGGACTTCATCTCCCATGTCCTCTTCAGCACTACACAGACACGATCAGAGGCAGAGTATGAGATAGGTGGTCCTTCTCATTAGTATGAGTGCCATCAGACCACTACTATGCCAGTATTCGTTACATATCAGAGAGGCAGAAGGCACTTGTTTGCAACAGCAAAGCGAGTGTTATCTCCACCCGGGGTGGAAGGGGCCTCGCTTCCAACATCGACTATATAGGTACAGGACAAGCGTAAGAGGCCCATGCATGATGAGGGGCCATCAGGTGAACAGGAGGGTGACTTCATCCTCATTTAGGATGATGATGCAGATGTGGAGAGTGCCAGACTTAGGATGACTATTTAGGAGCAGAACGGGGAGATCCAAGACTTGTCACTCAATGTGGAGAGGGCCAAATGGATCATCAAGTATTTGGAGTAGAGGAACAAACAACGTGAGGACCAACATGAGATCATGGAGCTGCAAAACATCCGTGAGAATCGACAAGCTGCCCAACAAAGGAGGGTTGAGTTCACTACCTTGGAGCAAGAGATCAACAATGACCATGAGTCCTGGCTAGAGCGGATCAACATCCACCTAGAGAGACAGTTGGAGAAGGCTGATAGAGACAAAACCATAATGAGGAGGATGTTTTATCATTACAGGGCACGGAACATGAGTGCAAAGGCCCAGATAAGGAGCTTGAAGGCAAAATTGAGCAGAGCAACCAAGAGACAAAAGAGGAAAAAAGAGCAAGATTGGCTTTGAATCTTGGCTGAAGCCTCTGTGACCCGGCATAGTGCCTCTTAGAGAACCTCCAGCCCAAATTTCAAGAAATTTGGGGCAATTTTGGTCACATGGAAATTTTTTGGTCAAAACACAAGTTTTTTCTCCAGTGGCGCGGTGCCTAGGATTGGGAGCTCCAAATGACGAATGGCTTGCAATTTTGGATTCAGCATGCAGAATGATGACTACTAGCACTTGGACAAGAAATTTGGGCATGATTTGAGTCTCTAGGAGGTCAAAAACACCCAACAAATGGCCTCTCTGCCCCTATTTTGACACACAGGAAGCAGTCTTGGGAGAATGAAGATTTGGAGGGGCAAATGAGCACCAAATTTAGAAATTCTACTTGGTTTGGAAAGTAGACAGGCCAGGCTTTCCAAAAAGCACACTTGGGCACATTTTGGACTCTTGCAGGTGCCTCAAAACACCCTCCAAAGTGGCACGGTGCATATAGAATTTGGCGCGGCACATATAGGAAAAAAGGCCCAATTCACCTCCGTTTCGTGAAATTTCGATTCACGATTTTCCACAAGTGGGCCCGCTCATCTAAATTTCACTTTTTCGGCACCTAAGGTGGAATTTAAAGTATTTTCACTCCAGATTGGCTTCTATCCAAGTGGCAAAGGAAGGCAAAGAGTCACCCAAGCCATTTGTCATGTTTGTAACGCTGCACTTGTAGCTAATGGTTGGCTTTCCACCTCCATTTTGTAATGATTTGAGTAACTCCCCAACCCTTGGGCATTCTATATCCTCATGGCACATTCTATATATTGTATGTAAACCATTTGCAAAGGGTTGGTTGGCTTGTAACTTTTGGGAGACTGTGGGAAAGAAACTCTGTTTCTTCATTGTATATTTTGACAGAGGATTAATGAAAGGCAGCGACTTTGTTTCATGAGATTCATGTGGTTGTGAGTGTAGAAAATGTGTCTCTTATGTTTCATATGTATTTCGTTATGCTTCATAGTTCATTTCATATTCATTTCCAGTGAAATTTTCTGAGTTAGATCAGGTTGAATTCAATTTTATTGCTCTGCCTGTGGGAAAATTTTATGTTCAGTGTTCTTTCTTCTATTGAAAAGGATTCATGTACTAATGCCCTTTTCACTCTCCTAAGAAATCTCTCCATTTCACGTTGTTTCAAACTAAATTGCTGGACTCTCCGCCTGTCTTGCCTCACGAAGTAATCTATGCCTTTGTATGAAATTCTCTGTTCATTGCGGTCCATTGGTCCCATACCATCCCAAAAACACAGTCATTCATAAAAATCGCTTCTTGTATCCATATTCACTTACTAGCCTAAGATAAATATTTCACTGTAAGTCATCTCAGGCCATTTCGTTTACTTATTCACTGAGCGTGACACGGAGAGAGCCCTCTCCTGTTCTGGTAGGGCTAGCTACTAGACTGAGCGTGGTTTGTGGTTACCCTGAATTTTTCCTTCCTTTACCCTAAGGCGGATTTAGGTGCTAACAGTCTGCATAGTAGAGCTTTCTTCATGCTGACGAGTACCTACACCAACCTCTATGGATTGTCGCCAATCTATTGCCCAACTTCCCACAATTTCCTGCACATCTGTTTCTGAGACTAAGTATGGAAACTTGTGCCATATATGCTTAGGGTTCCACCTTGCCCTGATTGATATATTATAGAGGTTGGCCTTGAACTCCGCGAAGGCCCTCAATTACTCAAAAAAGGTTGGAGACAACCTTGGCCACTGACTGATTTCTATGCGGAGGTCCATTTCAACCAAAATCCAAAAAATCTTGGACTCCTTGATTGTCTCTAGATCCTTTGTCCCCCACAGTGAAGAAAACTTCATTTCCTCTGGTAAATCTCCTTCCTGCGGAGGAAATTGACTTTCCTTCGACAGGCATCATGCTAGTAGTAAAATTAGCAATAGGAGCCAAGCATTGTGAAATGATTTTCTATCCTCCTGTGCTTTGTGACAGTTAATGAGTAATTCCTTACATAAATATTGCACTCATTTGTATTGTACTCCCTTTGTGCACTGGGCATCCAATGACACTACGGGTGCCAGAACTTCGTTCATGTGACATTTCCTCATAATCTTTTCGGCTAGAATTTGGGCAATGAACTACACTGCTTGGTCTTGAATGGAGTGGACAGGCTATCCACACAACTTTTTAAACAACCCAAACTCAACTTTCATCTTATCCGCTAGTTCCTTTTCTCCACTTTTTCCTCCAAACTCCTTGGTAGGGTCCGCCCCTTTATAGGGAAGCTTTGTAATCCTATGGATTAGCATATTGGTGATAGGGATGGGTTCACTGAGCCATAAGCATCCATCATGCACCAGCGCGAGCAGCTGGCACACACACACAATTTTGATAATTAACTGGTGGAATTGTGGTACGTAAAGCATGTGCATCAATCCGGCCTGCTCAACACCTCTAACCCATTTCATGGGTTCCAACCGTGTAACCCTAGTTTCTTCATAATAGATATTTGTCATGTACTTATTAGTATCCAAGTGAGGGAATTTCTCGTGGTCAATGAGATCCCAATCCTCCATCTTCAACACTGGGATGCACGCTAAGACCACGCCTTCAAAAACAACATGTTCTAGTAACGGTGGCGTCGAGACCATAAATTTCCCGAGTCCGAGTCTTTGGTTACTTTTGTTTTTCCTTTCTATGGAGGAATGTACTTCAAGAGCCGAGTGATAGGCTCACCCTCCTTAGCATCTAACTCCTCAAATCCATCACGAAGTTCTTCTGCCTCCAAGTCCATGACTTTATTCAGTTCCTTTTCCTTCTTCTCCTTCTATCAAACCTCCGAGTTCTTCCTTAGTGAATAACTCATCGATAAAGGTTTCTTTTGCTTCTCTTTTACAATTGATTGCTTCGGCTGAGGTGACCTCAATGTCATAGGCACAAGGGGTGCAACTTCCATAGATACAACTTCAGGGCATTTTGATTGAGAAAATGTGGCTTCAGAACTGATTGGAGTAGACATTTGTGCGAGAATAATCTGCTGGCTAATTTCAGGCAGTGTTGCGAATGTCAGACTGACAACTAATTCCTCCCAAAACTTTTGATTCATATAGGTAGAACAAAAGGGCTCTTACATAGTCGTCAAAATGAAAAGTATTCTTCGGTGGACCAACATGCCATATTTATAGAGGTTTTCAAATTCAAATCCAACAGTTCCCTCCATTTTCTAACCATAAATGCACCTTTTGTAGCATATATCCAAATATTTTCACCATAAATGGCACATATCCGCTCTTATTAACAAGATTTTTTCCATCAAATCATGAATAGGGACTCCAATAGCTACTTTTGGACCCATTTGCGTGGTACCTCCCCCTGTGGTGTAGCTCATCTAGCGCAACTTCACCTGTCACACTGCTTTCTTCCATCATGCAGCCTCCTTACTATATTTTTCTCCTTTTCAAGCAGCATAGTTTATAGTCCTGTAATCCCTTGCAGCTACATGGATTACTAAGACTATTATGCTACCATGTAGTCATTGCGCAAGGACATGATCCCTTATGTACAGCTTCAGCCTACTTCCATTCACTTTCCTAGGGAATGGTTCCCCATTCAGTTTCGCGAGCTGAACTCCGCCACCATCCATGATCTCCTTAACAACATATGGCCCCAACCAGTGCATTTGAAATTTCCCTTGAAATTTTTTGAACTTTCTATCATATAGCAACACTAAATCATCCACCTTGAAAGTGTGTAGCTTAATATGTCTATCATGCATGATTTCTCGCATTCCTTTTGCACTTGCTGGTGAAATCCTACAAGAAAACGGTCCTATTCTAACTCCATCAGCTACGTGATCCATTCCTCTAAGGTCTCGCGATTTTCCATCTCCATCAAAGTTGTAATACATAGACTTGGAATAATGTACCCCATAGGTATCACCACTTCAATTCCATAGACCAACCTAAACGGTGTCTGGCATATCAAATTCTTGTAGTTCGTCCTAGATGCCCATAGTACTGCTAGTACAAACATATCCTAATTATTCCTCTGTGTGTTGCACACCTTTGTCAACACATTTTCCAAGATTTTTTTAAATGTTTCCACCATTCCATTCGCTTGTGGGTGATAGGGCATGCTCTTTTGGTGGTATACTTGGAATTATTCAAGCTTTGTGCTTATCGTTTCATTCAATAAATGTGTACCCCTATCACTCATCAATATCTTAGGGCATCCAAACTGTGTTAACACATATTCAAACAAAAACTTCGTAGCAATGGTAGTTGTACAATCTTTCCCTGGCTGTGCTTCCGCCCATCGGGTTAAATATTTTGTTGCAGTAATAATATACCACGCACCCATCTTCTTTCCTGGTGGTTGTATTGGACCTATGAAATCAATGGCCCATTTATCAAATGCCTACAATGAAACCCAAGGATTTAAAGGCAATTCTTCTCTTTGCGAAGGCTTTCCCGTCCTTTAGCAAGCATCACATGCCTTGTAGTACGCCTTAGAATCCTTATGTAATGTTGACCATCATAACCTAGCACACAAAATCTTGTGCGTTGTCGCTTTTCCTGCGTAGTATCCTCCTGTTGCTCCTCCATGTGCTTCGATGAGGATACTAGTGTGCTCAAATTATCGAACATATCTTTGTACTATTTCATCTATTCCCATATTATACAAGTGACCTGAAATCACTAAAAATATGCTGACCAGACTACTAATTCCTTCTTCTTTTGAGTAGAATATCCTTTCGGAGCTGTACCTATGGTTAGAAACTGAATGATATCAACAAAATGGTCATCTGCAACACACACCGCAAAGAGATGCACATTCGGTAGTCCTTCCTCCAAACTATTTGGTTCTTCGCCCATTTCAATCCTTGATAGATGGTCAGGTCCTACATTCAGCTTTCAAGGCTTCACAAATACTTCAAATTCATATTCTTGAAACAACAATAACCATCAGAAAATTTTCACCCCCAACACAAGCTTATTGACCAGGTACTTCAACGCGGAGTGATCTGTATACATTTTAAAGTGTCCTCCCAAAAAATAATGCCTAAATTTTTGCAGTGCATAGACCATCTCCAACCCTTCGTGCTTTGTAGTGGAATAGTTCTTCTAAGATTTTGATAACTTTCTTCTCGCGAAAGCTATCGAATGATCAATTTCTCCCTCTACTACATGTGTTAATACCACACCTAGTGCAATGCAAGAGGCATCTACATGCACCTGAAATTATTTCTTCCAATCTAGAAACACCAAAATGGGTGTAGTCACCATATTTTCATTCAAGACATCCAGACTGCATTGACATTCTTCATCCCAACAAAACATCGCATATTTCTTTAATAATTTTTCCATCGGCATGGTTATTTGAGCATACGCCTTGATAAACTTTCTATAATACCTAGTGTGCCCCAAGTTCACGCACAATTGTTTTACATTCCTAGGAGCTTCCAAATTCACAATCACAATGATCTTCACAGGGTCAACCATCAATCCTTAATTGCATACGACATGGCCAAGAAAAATTCCAAACGGCACATAGAATATGCACTTCTTCAAATTCACCGTGATCTAATACCTTCGACGTGTATCTAGCATAAGGCGCAAAATTGAAACATGGAGCTTTACCAACCCAAACACAATCTAATAATTAAAATAAACCTCCAAAAATTTATGAATAAACGTCGTGATTACTACACAAGAGAAATTGCAGGTGCATTCTTTAATCCAAATGACATTACTGTATACTGAAAGCAACCCCACTCCATCGTGAAGGTTTCCTTGCTTCGATATTATGGCATGATATTTGTTTGATGATAGCTCAAAAATCCATCAGTAAATGAATAAGTCTCCTATCCTCCAACATTCTCTAATACTTCATCTGTAAATGGTGTTGGAATCGGATCGGGCACACATGCATCGTTCAACTTTCTTAGATCTATGCATATCCTGATTTCGCCTTTCTGTTTCTTCTATTGTAAAACCATTGGGCTTACCCAATCAGATTCCTATAGAGATTCAATAATACCAACATCCAACATCTTATCAAGCTCTTGGCGCACCTTCTCTTTATACTTCGGATTGAGTCAATAAGGTCTCTGCTTGACAGGCTTCACATCTATTTTCAACGTAATCTTCATAACACCCAAATGTCCAATGATCCCTTTCAAATCTGAAAACTTTGTTGGGAATAGATCCTGGTATTCGTGTAGCAATTTGACCACCTTATCGACTGTATCTTTGTCCCAATAGTCTCCTATCTTTGCGAACTTAGGATCTACTTTAGATCCAATATTTACTTGTCTAGTTTTTAAAGGTTCTGATATATTCAAGTCATCAACTTTTGGTCCATCAACTTCATGCTATCCCTCTATCTCTGGAATGTTAATATTATGTGGGTCTTCTTCTTCATCTTCAATAGTCACATTGTAATATTCCACGCATGGCGTAGCTATGTAATCCAATCCGATTAAGCCCATTCTACCGATTCCTTAGGCGTTATGAATATAGTTGCTTTTATCTCCTGGAGCACTTCATTAATGCATTCAAACCCATCCTCAAAGATGAAATTCAATAATAAACTCTCTCGTAAGATGTCTGATTTCGTGGTCTCATGGAAAAGCTCCGTTTCCAAATATCAATTCATTGGAATTGTGTCTAAGGTATGACAAAAAATGTGCACCCATCCTGGTTGTGCTTTTGTTCCCCAGGCCTTAGTCCATTGTGCCAAATGATCGCGTGGATCATCCTTCCCACTGTACTTTTTTGTCATCCTGATATTAACATACCCAAAACTTAATCTCATCATTCTTTTGTATTCCTTCCATCCAATGAAACTCTCCTTGTGCGTACCCCACCAACGGGCAGGCGTAGTGTTCAGTTCCAACTCCAGTGCTTGGAAGCGATGTTCTTCCGGTACTTCCCTTTCAGATTAATTTAGAAATAGATCCACATTAGTCAAACCATCGTAATGCGGAAGCTTCCTTACCTCAGTTGTGAAGCACCACAGTGATTTGGTGATCCTATTGCAACAAAGCGTAGATACTTCATGCAATCGATTATGCCAGTGTTGAAGCTCTTCATTCGAGTCTGAGGTGTAGGAGCTATCTCTATCCCACGCAATTCATCCATCAACCATAGGATTGATCCAATCTTCATTTTGTGTTGTAATCTTATATATCTGATCCAAATCATCATCACTTTCCACAAAGTCACGAACGGGTTCAGTGTAACGTGCTCCTTCAGTAGGGTCTAGTGGTACTACGACCCTAAGAGGCTTCATTTCAAATGTAATTTTCCTCTTCTTCAAGTTGATTACCACATCCATATCAAAAGCCGAGTCAATTCCTAGTAGATTGGGGTATGGGTTACTGTCATCCACTATTTCAATAACCTCAAAATAAGCTAGCGTGCTTTTGCCCTTAATGTCTACCATTACACCATATAAGTGCCCCATCGGAATAATTTTCTCATGATTTCCCATGCCAAGCTGAATAGGTGACCACTGCAGCACAGGTCTCCCTATCCTTTCCCACGTCTGCTTAGGTAGGACATTTGCATTAGATCCCAAATTGAAGATTACCTGGTCTATTTCATATTCTCTTATTTGTGTGGTCAGCCTCATCTCACACCCCGTTTGCATCTTATGCTTACAAATTTTTCTCATGGTGCACTATTTAACAGGGGTCTTTTCTTTATTTGTGCACTTCTCTATTAACTCTTGCAACCCTTCTACTACTTTCTTATCGAGCAGTAACTTCATACAGGTCTTAAAAAAAGTATATAATACTAAAGGATCTACCTCTTGCATTGTACTAATTTATGTCATTTTCTCCTGGCTTCCTGAGGTGGAGGCCTCAACGAAGTTATTCTTTGCTTCCATGAAGGTCTCTTTAGTGTTATTAAGGTAAAATTATATTCCCTTCTCAGCAGCCTTGCATACCCACCCGCTAGCCTTACGCTGCTTTGCCTTATCTGCACCAGTGGCCATACCACTTCTTGTTACTATATTTATGCTTTGATCTTCTTCGCAGGGATCTGCCCTCATCATTTGAATGTTCTGTGTAGGCTATTGGGGATGTGTATTATTTTCTTGCATATTTTCCATAAGGATCAGACATTCCTCTATCACATGGTCAAAATATCTACAATAATGACATGAAAAATGCTTGGGGTTTGTGCTCCCCTTGTCCTTTTACAGACTTCTTTGGATGGTTCTACTTGAGTGGTTGTCTCCACTCTCTTCTCCTCAACTTGTGTCTACTCCATAACAACCAAAGGCTCCTCCTTTGGAGCTAAAAGATCCTCCTTTGGTGGCATTTGCAGCTCTCTCTCAAGAGAGCGTCGTATGGAATTGTATTCATCAAATTTTACATACCTTCGCACAACTGTCATTCTGAAGGATGACAACTACACACAGTAGTTATGGGGATTTTCTGTGTAACCCACAAATACCCCAAACCCTATTGTTAGCCCTAGCTTATTCCTTGATTATTTGGAGACATGGTAGTAAACAAAGGCTCCAAAAATCCTGAAGTGTGACACATCTGACTTCCTTCCTGAGAAAGCCTCCTCTGGTGTAATCATGCCAATAATCTGATGAGGATTCATGTTAAGAAAATATACCATTGTGTTTCATGCTTTATCCTACAAGTGTAGAGGTAGGATTTGGTCATGCAACATCACCCTTGCTGCTCCCACAATGCTACAAATCTTCCTCTTAGCCACCCCATTCAGTTGTGGGTTATGGGGTGCTATCAACACTCATTGAATGCCTTATTTTGCGCATAATTTTTTAAAATCGTGTGAAATGTACTCAAATCCATTATTTCTCTTGAGAGCCTTCATATTCTTGCCCATTTCTTTCTCAACCAGTGCTTTCAATTCTATGAATTTGGAGAAAATCTCATCCTTCTTCCACATGAAGAAGATCCAACACTTCCATGAGAAATCATCAATAAAGATGACAAAATATTTTTTCTTGGCAATGGAGGCTATCGAGAAAGGTCTGTAGACATCATAATGGATCCTTTCAAGGACTGCATGTGCTCTTCTTTCCCAATCATGGAATGTGGCTTTTGTTTACTTCCCCAAGGTACACCCTTTGCATGTATCCTACTACTCTAGTGCTCCTTTCGGGAGGCCTGTGGTTATCTGCTGCATGATATTAAAATCACCATGATGAAAATTACCAAGTCTTCTATGCCAAAGTTCACCGACATCGCGACTCTGCACTTTTTCCATTGTAACATCCTTGGTGAAAATTCCATGTAATAAAGGTTAATAAAGGCAAAAATAATAACCACGGTTGATGGGACATTTATTCCAAGCTAAATGTTGGGAAAGACATCCTAGTGTGGGTGTTCATTGGTTTATTATGGCTAAGAAAATTAGCGAAGGCAACCGTTAAGACTTTGGAAAGGGAAAATGAAATTTTTGGCACATTTATTTATGAAAATAATGGAAATTAGGAGAAAAGTAAGGTGAAAAGTCATAGATTGCACATGAGGAGGAAAATGAAGAAAATAGAGACCTCATTAATGAAATGGCTTTTGAGAATTAGTTGGTAACCTTTTGTCAGTTTAGTTTTGGAGCTCTCTCATTGTTCTCTCTCTCTCTCACTCAATCTTGGACACTTCAATTTTTCTTGGAGCATTTTAGCATTAATTCAAGAAAGGTAAAGAATGCAAGAGGAAGCAAAGATCAAGCAAGGAAGCCAGGATCAAGCAGCTACAACAAGATTCTTTGTAGGTATCAATTTGCATGTGTATTTTCCTTGCTAGATTTGGCATGCATAGTATTGTGTGTGGTTCTTTTTCTATTATGGCATTGGTTTTGCTAGGTGCAACAGTGTTTTCAACCTAGCCTTGCCATTTCCCGATAGCCATGGTGTGACAGGGTTCTCATGTTTTGGTTGAGCTGGATTGTCGGATGGATTCAAAGTTGAGTGAGGTGGATCTATGAATGATAGAGAACATGGCCTATTTGTCCCTAAAACATACTATGCATCACAGTAAAGCCACTGACCTAGTGACCTCTGAACCAGAATGTGGGTTGCAAAAGCCAAGATTGTGTTGCCTCGATGGGGATAGAAATTGTTACTAGTGAATGGCAGCATATATGGTAAAGCCAAGAGGTGGTTTTCTCTCTGTTGGACCTATTAATCCTGGGTTTGGGATATGTGGTAAATCTTGAAGAGTGGGTCTCGGTTTAGGGCCTAGTGATCTAGGTTTGGATTGTGGTAAAGCGTGAGAGACTATGAGATAAGAAAATTCCTTAGGGTGTAGGTGGAGAAATCTGGTGGCATCCATGCTTTTTTGTCCTAGTGATCGGGTGGAGATAATGGTAAAGCCTATTATGACATGTTTATTGTGTTGGCCTAGTGATTTGGGATGGATTACAGTAAAGCCTCGTTTCTATTGATGAGGGTGAGGTGGTTTAGCCTTAGGATTCCCTGGTTGGTTCTTTTGGTTTGAGTCCCACATTCATGCTTGGAATATGGCATGGGGTGAATGGCTAAAGAGATATTTGGCTTAGTCATTATATGGTTGGGTGGAACGTGGTAGTTGTTGGGTTGTGTTATATTCTTTCCACGACTAGCCCACATAGTTAACCAGGGGTTAGAGGGGGAGAGGTGGTAGGGGGTTTGAAGGGCACCCATAACCCCACTTTATGGGGTCTGGGGCAGCACCCTGGAAAATTTTGGTTTTGGACCCTATGTTAGGATGGGAAGATCCACCTATGGTTTGTGCATGATTTTCGCACATGTTTTTTGGACCCGATGGTTTTTGGTCCAGGGTATTAGATGCTTTGGCATGTATAAATATGTATTGTAACATTGAAAGGAACATAATGAAAAATCAAGCTGGTAGCCCCGGTTTTGGGATCCAGGGGAAAATCTATGTGTATATGTGTTTTATGTGTTATGCTCTCACAATTTTTATTTTCTGTGATTTAGAATTCATATGCAGGTAATTTCTGTACGGGGTTAAAACCTACATTTGGTATCAGAGTTATTTTGGCTTCAAGCAGACGCTTTTTTTGCTGGGGGTTTCGCTCGGGCCTGTGGTAGACCCTGTTCAGTGGGAGATCTGTGAGATCGATTCTGGTGGTGAAAGAAGATGGAGAGTAGTGGAAAGATAGAGATCGAGAAATTTAATGGTTAGAATTTTGAGTTGTGGAAACTCAATATGGAGGATTTGTTGGTGGATAAAGATTAGTGGATCACGGTAGATCCAAGTACTAAACCAACGGGAGTGTTCGATGAAGAATGGAAGAAGTTGGATCGGAAGGCAAGGAGCACAATACAATTGTGTGTCTCAGATTCAGTATTGTTGAATGTATCAGGGGAAGCTACGACGAAGGCTTTATGGGACAAGTTTGGGACTTTGTACCAATCTAAGTCTCTGGTGAATAAACTGTTCCTGCGGAAAAGCTGTATAACCTGAGGATGAAAGATGGAGACTCGGTGACAGAGCATCTGAATGCATTTAATACTGTGGTAAGTCAGTTATTATCTGTTGATATTAAACTTTCAGATGAAGATAAGTGCATCAGTTTGTTGTGTTCTCTACCAGACTCGTGGGATAGTCTGGTTATTGCAATAGGTAGCAATGCAACTGCTTTGCAGTTTGATGAAATAGTCTCAGCCTTGCTGACGGAGGAGATGAGACGGAAAAATATGGACAACCAGAATGGTGATGCCTTGTCTGTACGAGGACGGTCCCAGAACAGAAACAAAAATAAGTCATCGAGTGGGAGATCTAAATCTAGAGGGAGATCTAAATCTCCAGGAAAACCTACAAAGGTGGTGCTGGAAATGCGGAAAGGAAGGGCACTTCAGAAGGGAGTGTAAATCTAAAGCTCCTGATAAAGGAAAGGGATCTGATGATTCTCCTTCTTCAGAGGCAAAAACCACCTCAGATGAAGGTGGGGATGTGTACTTGGCTTCTTCAAGTACACATGAATATCATGAGGCATGGTTGATTGACTTAGGTGCATCCTTTCACTTCACTCCCCATAGAGACTGGTTTTGCGAGTATGAGAAATACAATGGTGATGATTTGTTCTTAGGGAATGATAGGAAGGCTAGAATCATTAGTCGCGGAAAAGTAAAGTTGAAGTTGCAAGGTGGAAGGGTTAGAACACTTTCAGGTGTTCTGCATATTCTAGCATTGGCCATAAATATGATTTCTGTAAGCAAGCTGGATGATGTAGGTGTAAAAATAGTGTTCGAGAAGGATACCTACAAGATGGTTCAGGGAGCACTAGTATTGATGCGGGGAGTTCGGATTGGAACTTTGTACAAGATACAAGGTAGCACTGTTATTGATGGGTGCAATAGTTCTATGGTTCTTGAAAGTGGAGCAGAAAATCTAGTGATCTCTGGAGAGAAGACCATGCTGTGGCATCAAAGGCTTAGACATATTGGAGAAAAGGGCCTTCAGATACTTCATGGTAAAGGTGTGGTAGAAGGTATGAGTAATAGCTCTTTGAATTTTGATTTTTGTGAAAATTGTGTATATGGGAAGCAGAATCGGGTGAGTTTCCCCTCTGGTAGTAAGAGGGCAAAATAGATATTAGAACTTGTGCACAGTGATGTGTTTGGACCTGTGAAGGTTCCATCACTGGGTAAGTCTATGTACTACGTATCATTTATAGATGACTTCTCAAGGAATACATGGATATATTTCCTTAAGAAAATAAATATGAAGTCTTTGACAGGTTTAAAGAATTTAAAGATTTGGTGGAAAACCAAACAGAGAAGAAGATAAAGGTGATGTGGACAGATAACAGTGGATAGTTTTGCAGTAAGGAATTTGAAGAATTCTGTAAGAAGTGTGGTATAGCACGGTAGAAGACTACTCCATATACACCTCGGAAAAATGGAGTTGGAGAAAGAAAGAATAAGACGTTGATGGAAAGGGCAAGAAGCATGCTCAGTGGTGCCAGGTTAGGACAAGAATTATGGGCAGAGGTGGTGGACACTGCATGTTACCTAGTCAACAAGTCACCTTCATCAGCGTTGGACGATAAGGCTCCACAAGAGGTATGGACTGGTAAGAAACCCTCTCTTTCACATCTGAGGGTATTTGGATGTGATGCATATGTACATGTTCCAAAGGAGAAACGAACCAAGTTGGATAGTAAATCTAAAAAGTGCATCTTTATTGGGTATAAGGATGGTTTAAAGGGTTATAAGCTTTGGAACCCAGTCACACGGAAGGTTGTGTACAGCCAAGATGTGGTGTTCAGAGAGTGAAAGATGTTATTAAACATGAAGTCCAACCAAAGGAACCTGTGAAGATAGAGTTTGAACTAAAGGAGGAAGAATCAGACTCTGTAGCAGAGGAGGAATCCGAAGATGAAGAGCCACAAACTCCGGCTGTGAGAAGAACAGTTCGAGAAAGAAGGCAGCCAGAAAGGTATAGTCCATCTGCTTTCTGTTCAATTTTTGCTTTGTCTGTTACTGATGATGATCCCAGAACTGTGAAGGAAGCAGTGGATTCAGAGGATGGAAAACTCTGGAAAGAGGCCATGGTTGATGAAATGGCATCTTTGCACAAAAAATGAGGCTTGGGATCTGGTGGAGTTCCCGGCTGGAAGGAAACCCATTGGCAGCAAATGGGTGTTCAAGAAGAAGACAAATGCAGAAGGGAAGGTGGAGAAATACAAAGCTCGGTTGTAGCAAAAGGTTATTCCCAGGTGCCGGGAATTGATTTTGGTGATATTTTTTCTCCTGTTGCCAAGGTAACTTCTATTAGATTACTTTTATTTTATCTGTTGTTGCTGCTTTTGATTTTGAGGTAGAACAGATGGATGTGAAGACAACATTTCTTCACGGGATTTGGAAGAGGAAATATACATGAAGCAACCTGAAGGCTTTGCGGTGAAGGGTAAGAAAGAACTAGTATGCAAGTTAAAGAAGTCTCTGTATGGGTTAAAACAGTCACCAAGGATGTGGTATCGAAAATTTGATACATTTATACGGGGACTTGGCTTCACCAGAAGCAAAGCAGATCATTGTGTGTATTTTAAATTAATTGGTGACCGTGTTATTTATCTGGTCTTGTATGTGGATGATATGTTGCTAGTTGGAAATGACAAAGAAATTATCTGGGATTTGAAGACACATTTGTCCTCCAAATTCAACATGAAAGATCTTGGTGCTACAAATTATATTTTGGGTATGGAAATTAAAAGAGATTGGACAAAGAGGCACCGTTGGTTAAATCCGAGAAAGTATGTCGAGACAATATTGCAAAAGGTTTAATATGTAGGATAGTAAGCCGGTGAAGGTTCATATTCCTGTAGGTGTGAGGTTATCTACTAAACAGTGTCCCAAGAAACAAGAAGAGGAAGAGGACATGTCTCGTGTTCCATATGCAAGTGCAGTCGATAGCCTGATGTATGCAATGGTTTGTACTAGTGGGGGTATTGAGCAGTTTTATGTCAAAACCAGGGAAGGAGCATTGGATAGCAGTGAAGCGGGTTTTCAGGTATTTGTGCGGCACTAGTGATTATGGTTTGTGCTACCAAGGGAGACCAGGATTGGATAGAGTGTTGGATATTCGTGGCTTTGTTGATGCAGACTAGGCTGGAGATTTGGATCAGAGAAGATCTACAAGTGGGTATCTGTTTAACCTATTTGGAGGTGCAATCAGTTGGATGAGTAAGAAATAATTTGTAGTGGCACTATCAACTATAGAGACATAATACATGGCAGCCACTCATGCAAGCAAGGAAGCATTTTGGTTGCAGAGATTGTGTTCAAGTACATGAAGCTATAAGGATATTGTGACAGCCAAAGTGCAATTTTCTTGGCAAAGAACCCTGCATATCATTCAAAGATAAAGCACATTGATGTTCAATATCACTTTGTGAGGGATATGATAGAATATAAAAACGTGTTGCTGGTAAAGGTGGACACTTTGAAGAATACTGCAGATGCATTGACAAAATCTGTGAGCTCTGAGAAGTTATCATGGTGTAAGAAACAATGGTGTTGCAGGTTGGAAAAAATGACTAAGCTCTCTTGTGGCCCCCTGTGGAAAGAAAACAACAAGTGGGAGAATGTTGGGTTGTGTTATATTATTTCCATGACTAGCCCACGTAGTTAACCAGGGGTTAGAGGGGGGGAGGTTGTAGGGGGTTTGAAGGGCAACTGTAACCCCACTTTATGGGGTTCGGGTCAGCAACCCAGAAAATTTTGGTTTTGTACCCTATGTTAGGCTGAGCGGACCCACGGTTTTGTGCATATTTTCGCACATGTTTTTTAGAAGCGATGGTTTTTAGTCCATGGTATTGGATGCTTTGGCATGTATAAATATGTATTGTAACATTAAAGGAACATAATGAAAAATCAAGCTGGTAGTCCCAGTTTTGGGATACATGGAAAAATCTCTGTGTATGTGTGTTTTATGTGTTATGCTCTCGCAATTTTTATTTTCTATGATTTAGAATTCGTATGCAGGTAATTTATGTACGGGGTTAAAACCTACAGTAGTCCCATCGCAGGTTTGGATTTTGAATTATTAATGAGAGGTTATTTATCCTTGTATTTATATGAGTATCATATTGATTTATATGTGGATCATATGGTTGTGGTTTCATTGGTATTGATACTTCTATTGTGCTAATTATATGTGTGTTTTATGACAGTGGCTGTATATAGATCTCATCATGTTTTTACTTGTAAATGAATGGACAATGTATTTATGACCTAATAGATGATAATGCAACAAACGATATGAGGGAAGACTGGTTCTTAATGATTCTCAGATTAGTATGATATCCCTATGCTTAAATATGTTGTTTACACTTGTAGATTACATATTTGTGGTATGTTTGAGGAAATGTTTGTCATGGCTAGGAGGGGTCTGGTTAAGGGGATTTTCAACTATTTTCTTTTGCATAATTCTTTCCATGTTATTTTACTATGATGAAGATGTATTTAATTTTGGGCAGTGACCTAGCCCAAAAAAGTCGCTTAAATCCCTCAGACGCTGGCACAGAATTGGAAAAATAGTCCCTGGACACTAGCATGGCTATAACAGGAGAGCTTCAAAAGCCTCGTGGTGTTAAGGTCCAACCCTAACCCCTTTATTTATGTAATAGGGTCGAGTCATAGATATAGTTAGTTAAAGAGTCAATAAAGCCCGTATTAATAATTGTAAGTGGTTGGCCCGTGTTTAAGAAAGGGACCACGGTTAATTGCAAATGGGCCATGGTATTAGATAGATGGTATTGGGAGAACCATGGTAACGACCCATGGTATTGTATGTATGAATATATATAAAGGATAGAGGCTCCCCATTAAGGAATATCATGTCTTATTTTGTAATCGAGCTCTGCTTTGCTAGAGGTTGCCCCCTCAAATAGCCAAGTGAACATTGCTTTCATCTATGAATAATAAAATACTTATTGTTTTTCTCATTTGGTTCTGTGTTTAGGGTTGCATTTCTTCACATCTTTGGTATTTTGGAATTTCTCACAGGTCAAGAGCATAACAAGTGGTATCAAAGCACTTTCTAGGGCTGGTGGTACCTCCATTTTTGGCAGATTTGCTTTTAGGCTAGAGACGTGTTTCAACGTCTTTAAACCATAGGATCTGTCGTTGAGTGCATAAACCTACGGATTTGGAGAGGCATGCACGAAGGAAATACAAGAGTTGGTCATGCTTGTTGGACTCCCTTGTAACTCCTATGGGTACCCCTTCGAGTAGTAGCGCATTAGATAGAACTGCGCATGGATTGCCTTCCACATACCCTCTAGGTATATCGGAAGCCCCCTATGCTCACCTAAAACCTTGTCATAGATAAACTGTCGATGGTCTTGCTGCTACAATACATTGAGAACAACGCTCGGTGAGATTACTCATGCGTACGATAGGGTAGTCGGGTAGTATGGCTAAGGGTATGGTTGATGCTCCTTAGTTAGTGCCCTGAAATATTGAGTTGAGTATTATTGTTGGACTTTTACGTATATTACTATCTGTAGCACCTGACACTCCTTTGAGACCATAGTTCCCTTGACTTTATGAAGATTTTCCATTATCTTATTTGCTAGATCAGATCTAGCATTTGGGGTTCTATCACCGCTGCAATAATGAGATCCACCAGTTGAGGGTCTACCACCACAGTACCATTCAGATCTAGCAGCTGGGGTTTGGTCGTCACCACAGTACAACTCACATTCAAAAGTTGTGGGTTTCGTAGGCAAATCAAACCATTTGCATTGTGAGGCTTGTCACTCCTATAGCTTGGGGCGATTCTCGTAGGACATTAGGTAGGATCAATTTTTCTGGAATTTGGCTACTGTAGTATTGATAAGCGGGGAGTAAAACTCCCTTCGAAGTAAAAAAGAAGAAAAAAAAATCTTATAAGAATGAGGACGACGAGATGATCACAGTGGTACCATTCACTTGTCAGCTCAATTTTCAGGAGGTCCCAAATTTTTTCAAAGTGATGACAAGTGACCAAGGCCTGTGTATGGTAGAAACCAGAACTCAAGTCATGGCCAACGACAAGATCAAGTGCCTTGAACAAAACTTGGATACATTCCAGGGCCTAATGGACCAGATGCAAAAATTCATGGACCAATTCAAACCGAGTGCATTGTTTGGTCAATTTAGTGTGTCCTAAATTGCTACATTTAATTGTCAATCTGGGATTCGTAAGCTAACGAAGTGCAACGCACTATATGTGCAAGATAACCTATCTCTTACTTTTTGTCGTTTTTGGTTTTTTTTTTTTGTTATGGGGGTTTTCATCTTGGTTGGTTTCCTAATGTGTGAAGAAAATTCTAAAATATGAGTATGGATATAAATGTTCAAGGCAATTATGTCCTTTATATTGATTTCCCCAACTGCAGAAATATGCAATGAAAAAATTAACTCCTAACAAAAAAATGAAAATGTACCACTATTCTAAGCAAACAAACAATGAGTTATTGATCATGAAACCCAGTATCCTTGCTGCTATCTAAATACAAAAGAAACTGTACTCAAAGAAATCCAAAAATTGCAAACAAAGTAAAGCTAGAATCAAATTACATCAGTTCATCCTCTGACCCCTTGCCCTTAGTTTCGCTATGGCTTTTGGAGGTAACCATAAACAACTTGAGCAATCTGATATCTAATTTGCAGGAAAATAAACTAATATCAAATTACACACTCATACTTCAATCCCTCGCCATTAGTCCCGCTATGGCTTTCGGAGGTAACTGAAAATGACATGAGCAATTCAATAACTAACTTGTAGAACTATAAACTAATATCAAACTACACATTTCATACTTCAATCCCTCAGGAGGTAACTGATAATGACATGAGTAATTTAATATCTAATCTAACTAATAAAGCAAATATACAAAACTGAAATAAATAAAATAGTGCTAGAATTGAAAACTAAGGAAAATAAATCAGCAGAAGGACAAGAATAATTCCATGTCATTAGTCATTGTGAAAGCTATGTGCAAATTCCCAGGCTACCTAATCTGGAACAAAGACATTGATCAGTTAACAACAGTATAAAGCATGAAAATTTACGGACATAAGTAAAAAGTGAAGACCATAAGCAATGCAATATATATACATGAATGATTATGGCATAAGGAACGTAAGGCAATAAAGCATGAAACTATACAACAATGAACGAAACCTCAGCTTGTGCAGGGGCCCTCTGTACAGTCCTCTGGCAACAGCTATTGAACATGAATTGAGCTTATAAACAGTCTTCTCATGTATTCAAAATGCAGTCATAACACAGAAATAGAGTCACGGCACAGTGGGATTGTTAACAGTCAAAAATTACATTACAAGGACTAGCTAATATGCATATGAGAACACATTATTTATAATAGAGGATGTCATAACTAATTTCCTACAATCTGCACTGATAAAAGACACGTGAAAAACCACATCCAGGAATCTAGCGTTATGGCTATCGTGAAGATTAAATCTTTGGAGGGTGGCTGTTGGATTCGGCTCATGGAGCAGTCCATAGGTGTTGATATGTCTCCTGAGATTGAGAAACAGCCACACAAACCTTCACGTGGTGAAAAACAGAGTTTTATCACCGTAGGACTCTTAGGTTGACCACCGCTTTGCACCCCGTTGACTATGGCCTCTTTTGATGAATTCGACTAAGCCAATAGGACTCAGTCCATGTCCACATTGTTTTCAACTTGCCCATGTCGCTTGATTTGCCTGAAGACACCTGCAATATAAACTTTGACAAAACAGCTGCGAAAAGTTGGGTTGGCTACTGAAAGTGACAAGATTCCGCAGCTCATAAACAAAAATCTAGTTCAAATAGCCACACAAACACATAGTCAAGAAACCACTTTAAATGCTCTTTTTTAGCTAATATGCAATGATACTGATGACTTAGGAGGTTTAGATGAATGGAAAGAAGTTAGAAAAAGGTGTAGGAAAGGTGCAAGTTTGGGACTCAACACGTATCGGGGTTGCATCTGGGGACACATGGTAGTGATGAAGACCTAGAAGGAGAATCTAGCCATCATATTCACTTCCATGGAAATCAACAACATTCCCACCCTTGACCACAAAAGCTGGACACGTATAAATTTGATGGCTCTAATCTAGTAGTATGGGTAGCACAATTGGAACAATATTTCATTTTGAATGATATCCGAGATGTTCAAACTAAACTACATGTGGGAGCCTTTAATTGGACCAAGAGAGATAGAAATGGTGGTAGTGGCATCAGAAATGCTATCTTGGGAACATGACTTGGTAGGTGTTCTCAAAATATCTTCATAAACGCTTTAACAAAGAATCTAATTTTTTGGGTTGTCTTACTAAGCTTTGAAAAACAGGCACAATCAAAGAATAGATTGCAGCCTTTGATACATAGGCCTTCCACACTGATGGTCTAGGAGATGAATTCTACTTGGAATGCTTTATAAGTGGCATCAAAGAAGCCATCCAAGCACATGTCCAGATGCACCACCCACCTACATGGATCTATGCTTGCAACAAGGCTATCAAAGTGGAACGTGCTTTAGCTACCCAGTCTCCTTGTCCAAATTTCATAGCTAAGGGATGCCCCACCCAGGCTTAAGGCCCACCCAAACACTTAAGGTTCAAAAGGTGTCCTTAGTAGAAATGGACGAAAGAAGAAAACAAGGATGGTGCTACTACTTCGATGACAAATACTCCCCCAGGCATAAATGAAAGGAACCCAAATTCTTTCAAATTGATGTTACTAATCACAACTCATCTAAGTTATCCACACCCCTTGAGGGACCAAAGGATGAAATTGAGGAAACCCAGTAGGACAATGAACTCCCAGCTATGCCATAGGAACTAGTTATCTCGCTACATGCGTTGGTGGGCATTTCTATGCCCCAAACTCTCAAAATTAGAGGCTTTATTAAACATCACCTTGTAGTAGTATTGATTGATAGTGGCAACACTCATAATTTTATCCATGAGCGAGTCACCGACACTGTTCATTATTTTTTCAGGGCAGTCTTTAATTTCCAGGTTCAGATTGCTGATGGGGGGACAATGAAATGTGAAAGCTGCTGTGAAAATATCAAACTTCAGATGGGAGATTACCACCTAAAGACCCACATGTTTGCGATTAAAATGGGTGGTTGTGACATTGTCTTGGGTGCTGAATGGCTTCGCACACTAGGCCTAATCACCATGGACTTCTAGGAGTTATATACGAGCTTTAAGCAGAATGACCACATGCATACCCTCCATGGACTCTAGAAAAGTTCTCCTTCTATCATAAGCTCGCATCGCATGGAAAAGTTTTTGAAAAAGGGCCATAATGGAGTTATCACCCAGATTAATTCTATCCAGAACATCGAGCCCACTACTCTTCATATTCATCCTAACATGTAACAGGTCTTGAATCGACACCAGCAGGTATTTGAAAAACCTAAAGAGCTTCCACCCTCTAGAGGGGAACATGATAATAGCATCACTTTGGTCTCAGGGGCACAACCACCGAATGTGTGGCCATATCGATATCCTTTCACCCAAAAGAATGAAATTGTAAAAATCATCAAGGAACTCCTTGAAGCCGGTGTCATTCATCCTAGCATCAATCCTTATTCAACGCAAGTGGTCATGGAGCTCAAGAAAGATGGGGAATGGAACATGTGTCTAGAATTTAGGGCCCCCAACAAGCTCATGGTCAAAGAAAAATTCCCTATCCTGGTTATTGATGCTCTACTGGATGAACTGCATGGTGCTCAATTTTTTACTAAGTTCGATCTTTGCTCTGGCTATTTCCAAATACGCATGAAAGAAGTAGACATTCCCAAGACTGCTTTCCAAACTCATGAAGGCCATTATGAATTCTTGGTGATTCCATTTGGTCTTTGTAATGCCCCATCCACTTTTCAAAGCCTCATGAATCACCTAATGAAACCATATCTCCGAAAATTTGTCCTCATTTTCTTTGATGACATTCTCATCTATAGCCTCACTTGGGAAAAACATCTTCAACATGTAGCCCCACTCTTGCAACTACTTTGGAATCATAAATTATTTTTTAAATTGTCCAACTGCTCTTTTGGCATGGAAGAAGTTGAGTATTTGGATGAAGGTGTCCGGCTGGATCCAAAAAAGATACAGTCAATGCAAGATTAGCCCCAACCAAAAACCTTGAAGAGTTTGAGGGGATTCTTGGGTCTCACCGGCTACTATCGCAAATTTGTCCACAATTATGGTCACATTGATAGACCCCTCACTAACCTTCTCAAGAAAAATTCATTCCTCTGGACTAATGCAATAAAACAGGTGTTTATGGCTCTTAAATAGGCCATGTATTCCACTCTGGTATTGGCACTACCCAACTTCACCAAACCTTTTGTGATTGAATGTGATGCTTTAGGTATTGATATTGGTGCTATCTTAATGCTGGAAGGTCGACCCTTGGCTTTCACTAGCCAACAACTGAGTGGGAAACATTTGGGACAATCTACCTATGAGAAGGCGATGATGGCCATCTTACATGCAGTAGATACATGGAGACCATACTTATTGGGGTGGCATTTCCAAATCCACACAGACCATCAAAGCCTCAAATATTTTTTGGAGCAACATCTATCCTCACCCCAACAAAATAAACGGTCGGCCAAAATGCTAGGATATGATTATGAGATAATTTACAAGAAAGGGCGTGACAATGTAGTAGTGGATGCTTTATCACGCCAATTTGAGGATGAAAGCGCCCTGCTATCTGTTAGGTTCCTATACCAATAGGTTTCATCTTTCATGATTGACAGTGGAAGGGCTAAATATGTTCATCATTGCAGGCTGCAAAGGTTCCATATTTTGTGTACATACTGGGAGAATTAAAAAATGAAAAGAGGGTATGCCTTAAAAGAATAATCAAAAGGCAAGAAAATTAAATGGTCAAAAGAATAATTAAAATGAACCACAAGCTAAAGACAAGGAAAGTGGCCAGTCAAAATGCCACTACTATCTTTGGGCAGTGTCACACTCTACAAATACTGCTGCTAATCATACTTGATGGATGGCCCAATAGTCTAATCTCGACCATGCCATGTTTAAATTGCTTGTTGCAGAATAGAGAATGTTTCCTGTCCAAACAGCTCAAGCTTGGCAGATGACTAGCTAGGTAGAGAAATGAATTAGCCCAACTGCTTAATCTGGGTCCTTGGAAGAAATAAGGGTAGATTTAGATAGGAGGGCAGTCAAACGAAAAAGAGAACAATCAGGGTCTGCTAATTCAAGTGCACCCACTTAAAGTGAAGAAACAATGTTAGGATTACTAGGTTGGGTAAGTAGAGTAAGGTTGCAGAAGTGAAGGGCCATCACCAGTTGGCTTATTAAGAGCAAGACTCATTCCATTCAGGGTACCATGGCAGAGGTTTGAGGACACAACAATGGAAGCATGTCTAATTTCCCCCTTTTTCCCCAAACATCATTTATTAACATCCCCCAAGGACCTTGGGATCTGCTCAAGTGTCCTGCTCCACTTCATTCCATGACAAAGTACCAGTTCAAACTATGAAGTTCAGTCAAGGGAAAGAAGCCACATTTTTTGTGTAAAAACCTTTATTCTCAATTCCCTCATCCTCCATTCCTAAGTTTTTCTTCTTAAAACTTAGCAGTTGCCCCTACACAATCACCTCACAAATATCATAATAACAACTAATGTATTATCTAGCTCCCTAAGCATTCCCTTCCCTAATTTTACAAAAATCTATGAGAAAATCCCAAAAACATCTATGTAAATACCCTCCCCCTAGCACTATAGCTATACAACCATCTTTTGGGGAATATTAACCCACCAGGGGTTAATATCAACCCTACACTACCCTGAACAATGGGTTTTTGTTAAAAAACTTTGGCTAAAAATCAAAATTCATCAAAATCCCCGCCCTCATTAACCCTTACTACCCCTTTCCACACTAAAGGTTTGTGTTTGTAATGTTTTTTAATTAAAAACAGTTATAAACTAACCTGAAACCCTAAAGTTAAAACCCACCCCCGCGCTCGATTTATTTAAATGATTATTATAATCGCCGGGTCCCCTCGGCAATAAACGATTGTCACATCATATTTGCCGCCAGCCATTCGATCGCTAGCCTAACGGATCTAACGATTGGCGGTCAATCTTACCCGAGAGATGCCCGATGTTTTGCGTCCGGGGGATTGGCGGTTTTACCGCCGTACCCCCGCCACGCATCAACCTCCCGCAATTGTTTCGGAGCCCCCCCCTCCCCTCATACCACTTACCGCCCTGGGGTGCTCCGGGGAAACCACTTACCGCCCATCCCCTCCTGCTGACGTCACACCCACATCAGCGTGACGTCACCACCCTCGCCTGCCACCACTGTTCCATGTCGTCTCCACGTCGTCCATCCACCCACATGCCCTACCACCGTGTCACCGCCACCTGGCCACCCACGTCAGCTGCCATGTCACCCTGCTGTACCCGGACCCACCGATGACGCCATGCTGATGTCATCGCCGAAAAGGCGCCAAAAGGCCAAAATTGCATAAAAAGTTGGGAAATGACCGTTTTTTGTCATTTTAACTCATCGTTTTCGGAGCAGTGTGCATGCAAAAGACGTCGTTTACGGCCAAAATCAAGAATTGGCTCGCCCAAGCTGCTGCCGCCCTCAGAGTCGACTCAAATACCTTCAATTGTTCCAGCTTGACACCTCCTGCACCAAAAAATCCAGGTATTTTCCGCAGGCGACCCATTTCACCCATATTTCTCCTATTTTTCTCCTAATTTCCTATAAAAAACTCTGCAAAAGCTCCTCACAGTCAAATTATCCACTGAAACTACCCCAAAACTTGGTAAAATCCCTGCACCACAAAGCTCTGCAAGAAACCCGTGCCCTTCTGCGAAATTCACCGTGAAAAACTAATTGAAGAAGCCGAGCTACCAGCTAAAAGCCCATGTAACTGCGCACTCATCCCTGATATCAAAATTCCCTTTGAAAAACCAGCTAATTAGCTCAACACACTCTGGTTTCTTCCAACAAAGTGCCCACAGTTTATCAACCCTGTAAAAAGTTTCCTCTCATTCTCAGAACTGCTCAGTCTCAAAAACACAATTCAGTAGGCAGTCCTCAGCCTCTGCAGTAATCCTAAGCTCAAGTAAAACATCCAATAAACTTTAGACATGGCCACTCCATCTTCTCTAGATGTTGCTCCTGTCAATCCACCCAGTAAGGAGCTTGAAGCTATGCCACTTGTAGACAGTGATTTCCTCATTGCAGATTTTGTGGCAGAGAGGAACCATTTACAGACCTTCTGCCAGCTAAGGAACAATCACTTGGACAATAGTGACATGTATGGCATCTGGGAGTCTAATTTGCCTACCTACTTCTTGCCATCAGTAAATGTCTTTCCTGAAGTCATTCACCTCTGTGCAGAAAATTATGACCAAAAACTCAGAGCTGTAAAGTCTCCATCTGGGAGCATCCTCTTTTACATAACACCAGATTCCATCAATTAGATGCTGAATTACAAACAAACCCAGTTGCTATGCCCTTTTTCCATAAAGTATTTGCTGGATGAGGGCTCCAAGCTCTCTAGCATGGACATTGCTGCAGTGGCCAAAAATTTCATGAGAGCAGACTGCCAACCATCTGGGCCACCTCCTTTCCCATATGCAAATTTCAATGAGGTAGGCAAGCTACTAGTGGACATGATAACCTCTGTGCTGGGGTTCTCCACAAATGAGCATGTTGATGAAACTATGTTGGTCATGCTATCTGCATATAGCCTTGGGAAGCCCCTTGCTGTAAAATACAATTATGCCAAGTTTATTGCCAACAAGATACATGACCAACTGCTGAGGCTGGACAGGGAAGAAATATTCAAATATTCATCATACATCTATCACCTCTTCGTGTACTATCAGACAGATTGCTTCCAGTGCCCCATCAAGAAGCTAGATTCACAGGGTGAAAGGAGGTCTGTCATCTTCTGGTCTTCAGTCTTCCACCAAGTCC
>APFE031442777.1:52908-66472 GCA_000404065.3 Pinus taeda
CATGATGTCATCACCAAAAAGGCACCAAAGGGCCAAAAATGCATAAAAAGACGCAAAATGACCGTTACTCGTCATTCTCATTCGTTGTTTCCAGAGCACCTCTGCATGCGAAAACGTCGTTCAACGGACGAAATCCAAAATTGACCCGCCAAAGTTACTGCCGCCGTCATCATCGACCCAAGTACCTGCAACCAGTCCAGTTCGACACCTCCTACACCATAAAAACCAGGTATTTTCCGCAGGCGACCTTCTTTACCCACATTTCTCCTATTGTTCTCCTAAATTCCTGCAAAAGAACTATGCTAAAGTTCCTCACTGCTAAATTGTCCACTAAAGAACACTTAAAAACCTGGTTAAACCCCTGCAGGACAAAACTCTGGAAGAAACCCGTGCCCTTCTACAAATTCACCATAAAAGTAATCGGACAAGCCGAGCTACTGGCTAAAAACAAATATAGATGTTCCCTCATCCCTGTTATAGAAAAATTCCCTTGAAAAATCAGTTAATTAGCTCAAACACAGTATGGTTCTTCAAACAGAGTGCCCCTCAGTTCATCAAAACTTGTAAGAGTTTCCTTATACTTTCAAGCTGCTCACTGCCAAACAGAATTTAGCAGGCATTCCTCAGCCTTTGTACCAATCCTAAAAATCAAGTAAAACATCCAGTTGAAATCAGACATGGTCACTCCATCTGCACTGGATGTAGCCCGTGTGAATCCACCAAATAAATAACTGCAAGCCATGCCACTGGTAGACAATGATTTCCTCATTGCATATTTTGTGGCAGAGAGGAACCATTTACAGACCTTCTGCCAGCTAAGGAACAGTCACTTGGACAACAGTGACATGTATGGCATCTGGGAGTCTAATCTGCCTACCTACTTCTTGCCATCTGTAAGTGTCTTTCCTGAAGTCATTCACCTCTGTGCAGAAAATTATGACCAAAAACTCAGAGTTGTAAAGTCTCCATTTGGGAGAATCCTCTTTTACATAACACCAGACTCCATCAATCAGATGCTGAATTACAAACAAACCCAGCTGCTATACCCTTTTTCCATAAAGTATTTGCTGGATGAGGGCTCCAAGCTCTCTAGCATGGACATTGTTGCAGTGGCAAAAAATTTCATGAGAACAGACTGCCAGCCTTCTGGGCCACCTCCTTTCCCATATGCAAATCTCAATGAGGTAGGCAAGCTTCTTGTGGACATGATATCCTCTGTCCTGGGGTTCTCCACAAATGAACATGTTGATGAAACTATGTTGGTCTTGTTATCTGCATATAGCCTTGGGAAGCCCCTTGCTATAAAATACAATTATGCCAAGTTTATTGCCAACAAGATACATGACCAACTGGTGAGGCTGGACAGGGAAGCAATATTCAAATATTCATCATACATCTATCACCTCTTTATGTACTATCAGACAGATTGCTTCCAGTGCCACATCAAGAAACTGGATTCATAGGGTGAGAGGAGGTCCGTCATCTTCTGGTCTTCAGTTTTTCATCAAGTCCAGAACTCTCCCTACTCCTACTGTGAATTTATTGACTAATTTGTCTATCCAGTCACATGACTCTTGAGGAGGACTCCTCTTGCCAGATTGTCCAAAGATATGCATAAAATTTTACAGCTGTCCAGGAATTACAAAATAGGTGATTGGTATTTATACCAAAATCACACTGTCATCAGGATCTATGGCTGTGAGCTCTGTCCTTACAGGCTCCCAAGATATGTGCGTATGAGATTGTTTGCCTTGGAATAATATAGGAAACTCATCAATTCTGACCTTACACACTTCCATAGTGCCAAGAAGAAAGCCAATCTCAAATTCAGAGACCACCTAGGCCCATTCATCATGAACAAGAAAGATGGTTGGCAAGAAGCTGATCAAATATTGGGACAATAGCTTAAACTCAAAAGGAGCTTCTGGTGGGTCCCTTATGACCCTAAAGGCTTTATCAGTGCTAGGAGAGTCAAGTATAGGCTGCTAGCCTATAAACATTGTCCATATCCACAAATATAACACTTTGCCAACCAAGATGAATGGGTGCCTAATACATTGGTAGAGGAATTTACTCAGGAGGAGACAATGGAGCAAACTGTGAAAGATTTAGAGAAAACTCTTGACTTGGATTCTTGTCAGCAGGTCATATTCAAGCAACCAGTCCAAGTGGGAGAAGGTACATCTACTGCTGCAGCTGCACAGACTACCTAGCAGGCATCTACTACAACCACAACTACAGCAAAAGGCAAAGAGTTAATGGATGAACAACAAGAGAAAGAGGCAGGGCAGCCCAGTACTTCAAAAGATCAAAGTCAAGGGCCACCCCCTTTACAGCAAGTTGAACCACCCCAAATCCCAGTTTTGCAAACACCTCTCAATGAAGAGAGAGGTAAAAAACGTGATAGAGAGGAGGTGACACCTCCAAGTGGGTCAACACAGCAACCAGAGGCCAAGAGGCCAAGAATTGACCCTCAGACGAGGAAGAAGACATCAGTGAAGAAAGAGCAGAAAGCCACAACAGAGAAAGACAGTCCAGCCAGCAGACTGCCACTAGTTCATTTCAGCAGGAATAGGCCATGCAGCAAAGCATAGAGGTATCCTCCTCAAGGCAGCAAGGCAAGCAACCAGCTGGAGTCAAAGGGTCATTCATGGAAATCAAGGCCGAAAATGAACTCTTAAGAGTTCAACTGTATGATCAATTCTTGAAGACAACACCCTCCAAGCAGCAGAGATTGATGGCAGCATATGACATCAAGGAGGATAAGATGATTTTTACTCATCTTAAGCCTAAAATCCCAAAGCCTAGATCATCTGCAGACTACACCAAAACAAGTTTAGAGGTCCTCTCCAAGGACATACACCCCATGCACAAGATAGAGCTGCACAAACAGACAGTGGAAATGGTGTATGCCACACTTGCAGACAGGGCCATGCTGGCCCATCAGTTAAAAGAATCACTAAGGAATACAAATACACAACTTGATTTGGAAAGGATGTATTCCACTGCGAAGGACAATAGAATAAAAACTTTGGAAGACATAATCATTGATCTAGGACATGATCCTAAAGATCCAAAGGGTATCAAGGCCCTTATGAAGAAAAGGGAGGATGACATTACTGCACTGAGAAAGCAGGCAAAATTGCCTCCAACCATTCACCCTCAAATAACAGAACTTGTACAAGAGAAGCAAGTTGATGAGGCCATGGATCTACTTCTAATGATGAATCAAAGAATATTGCAAATGGAGGTAGAATTGGAAAAGGCATTGCAGGACTAGCAAGGGAAGTCAACCTCCTAGCCCCCCCCAAACTTCTACAACTCTTGGTCCTGCCCCTCCTACACAAGCAGCATCAGCCCCTCCTGCCATTCCATCACCAACCACAGCCACATCAGCAACAGGAGCAACGGCAACAACAACAGCAATGGAAGAATCTAGCATGAGCATGGAGGACTTGATGAAAGCTGTCAAGGAACTTGAGGTTCAGGTGACAGAAATCAATGAAGCCAAAGATAGACTAGCCAAGCTAGAGGCCAGCTATGACAAGTCCAAAATGACAGTGGCAGAGAAGCAGAGAGAAATAAAGGCCTTGGAAGCCAAAGTGAAAGCTTTGGAAAAAGAATTGCTTCTAGGCAAGACCGTGGAAGAAATCAAGAAGATAATCTGGGCCAAAATTGGCCAATCAATCCATGACCAGTGGAGGTCAATCCAGGCAATATATGAGAAAATTGAACTAATAGGCATAGGTCATGTAGAAATACAAAAAGCTAGAACAACATTAGGAATCATGCTTGAGCATGCCAATAAAATGATACATTTCCTCAATACTCACACTAGGGAGGAATTGGCAGCACTAGAAATAAACAACAGAACAAACATCATCCTGACAGCTAAGAAAGTGTTGACTTTGAGAAATTTCACTCAAACACTAGAAATGAAATGTCATGATATGAAGGCAGAAATTGATGAATTCAAGGCGAAGATGACAGTATTGCAGGATAAAGGACTGCCAAGCCTAGTGACTGGCACAGGACAACTGCTGTCATATGATCAGTATATCACAAGAATCAACAATTATGTTGAGAATCAAATAACAACATCCAGCAGCTCCACAGAAGAAGCAGGGCCTCCCTCTGGGCAGTCTCTGTATGAAAAACTAGAAAATTTATTTTTTATTGAGCATGAGATAAATCATCTATTTGAAGTGCCTCCAAATTTTTACAGATATACTGAAGCAGATGAAACATTGGTAAAAATAAGAAGACATCAGCTACCTCCAGCTGATTGGTGGCAAGCAATGCTGGAAGTTCTGCCCAGGTGATGCCACTATATTATTCCTTTTGTGAAAATTCAAATCTCAGTCATAGTACAGGTCAGCAAACAATTCAACACGCAGATATCACAGGAAGCATATGTACAATGACTCACCAAAGCACTCAGACAACGGGCTCAACTAACGCAGAATTAAAGACACAGCTACAACCAACTTTCCTGGGCCAAAGAGTCAAAGTTGTCTGACAGAAAGATAGCTGCCATCTCAACATTAATTGATGTAGTTATATCTTTCATTTACTTTTTGTAAGAAAGTTGGTGGTGCAATTTATTGCACAATAACTCACTATTTAGATATTTTATCCTATTTTTGTATATATATCCCCTCAAAGAATGTATTGAGGGTCGGTTGTAGTGAAATTCTTTCAGAAGAGCTGTATTGTATATCTGAGACATTTTGTGCTAATACAAATTGTTGGTGGAGTTCCTGGTTCCTATACTATCTGAAGGTGGAAATGAATGGCTCTGTTATGTTGCAGAATTCCTGTGTCATTTGCTGGAACAATAAGTTATTCTGAACTGTGTTCTTGTCTTTCTGTGTATGCAATAATTCATATATGTTCATGATCATAGTAAATAGAGAAAAATAATAGCTTAGGATTTGTTTGAATACATCCTACGCTCAATCTCTATTTCTAAATATATTTTCTTCTGGATTAGCCATGGATATGAATTCTTAATTGCTCATGTATAAACTAATTCTATCACTGTAACTATTGTTTAAGAATTCTTAACTGCTCTGAAGCAATACTTTCATTTCTCCTCTTGTTAGCATAGTGGAAGATTCTCAATTGCCTTTCACTCACTAATTCCATAACTTCATTACATAATCTAAAAAATTTGTTCCACAGATGCCTATCTGGCTTTGCAGTAATACTGTGTCTTCAGAAACATACTTCAGCAGCACACTTCCTTGAACACCATTACCCAATTGCCCAAACTACTCTGTAATTTATACCTCACCTCTGTTTGAATTCACCAACCAACCAAACTCAAAACAAAATCAGCACACCATAACTAGCCTAAAATCACCCACCAACAAAGCTAAGTCATAAAGAGAGAGCCCTCTCTGGTTGCAGGTAGGCTAGGACCTATAACTAAAAGATTGCTTAGTGGTTACCTCGGCCCTATTCCCTTTAGGAAGCAGGGAACAACCTGAGTGATAACATCAATGGCGACTCCACTGGGGACTTTTTTCAAATTACCAACTGTAAGGAAACAAGCTTCCTATTTAAGCTTCTCATAGAATACCAAGGAAACAAAACTCAGAAGCTGGCTCCAAAGAAGAAATCTCGTTACACTAGGTCCAACCCTGACCCAAATCCCCCAGCTGTCCTTAAAAACCCCAATTTGATTCCCAAAATCTTGAAGAAACAAGAGCAGCTAGGAGAGCTCTCAGATTCAGGTGCTGAACTAGTTTAGTAGAGCTATATTCCTACCCCTACCAAAGCATCAGTTTATCCTCACATAAACCCCACTTATCCCAATTCCTCATCCACTTCCCAAGGTAGTTTCGCCACTCCTCCATCCCCTTTACACCTGCCTGCAAATCCAGGGGCTATGCCCCAAGACTATCAAAGAAAGATCACTTACTTTGATGGTACTGGCTCTTATACAACCCAGCAACACACCAAGAGAATGTAGGACTACTTTGAGAACTATGAAATAGATGATGAAGATGTAAGAATGAAAATTTTTGTACAAAGTTTAACAGGGGATGTAAGGACCTAGTTTAGGTCCTTGACTGCACAGTCCATACTCAATCCTGATGCTTTATACCTAAACTTCCTAAACAGATGGGAAAAGAAGAAAGACCCTCTACACATTCTAACAGAGTATGATAATTTGAAAAGGGGTCCACATGAAACAGTTCAAGATTACTATGTCAGGTTCAACAATGTATACAACACCATTCCTCAGAACCTAAGACCTCCACCTGATCTGGCCTTGATCAAATTCCCTAATGGATTTGATTCAGATATGGCATATCAATTAAGAGAAAGAGCACCTCCAAGTCTTGCAGACATGCAGAATATAGCTGTAAGTGTGGAGGCAAACTTGATTGCCAAGAGAACCAGAGCAAAAAATGAGAGAAGAACAACATTTAAAGAGGAACCCTCAACCTTTGACCAAAAGCTTCATGCAATCATGAAGGGTATGGAGATGTTGGGGAATAGAGTTGAGACCATGGAGAAAAAGTCCTCTTGGGAAGGGAAAACAAAACAAGCAACACTACTAGGAATCCCAATTTTAGAGAAAACCAAAACCCAAATGCTGGGAGGACTGGTCCTGATCAGAATATCAGACCTCCATTTCAAGAAAACTATGTAGACACCTCAACCACTAGTGAACAATTAGAATATCCCCACATCAATCTAATGGGTTTGGACAATGAACAACAAGTATTCTTAGCACAAGATGATCAACCAGCCCAAGAATACAAACAATTTCAAACAAAAACTGGTGAATCATTTGATTTCAGACAAGGGTATGACACAACAGTCTATGAAGTACACAAACAATACAAGTTAAGAAGTGGAACCATAGATGTACCTGAGAATACCAAACAAAAACACACTAAACTGCCCAAAAATTCTAGTGATAAAGCTGTCTTAACAGAGTCCTCAGATAAAAAACTCTGAAGGGAGGTCACCATGGAAGATGTATCTGATATACAACCTCCAGTAAAACCTACATACACACCATCTCTTCCAACAGAGATCTTGGGCAGACCTCTAGAAAACAGACCCAATCCAAGCATACCCCAAAACAGTGTACCTGACTAGGACAAGGTCACCCAAAACTCCACAGAAAAGGAAAAACTTGCTGCTCACAATATAAAAGTTTAGATGGAAAAGCCTTTCAATCTTGAAACAGAAATTGGCAAACTAAAAATAACAATTCCTCTTTTTGAACTAGCCAAACATGAAGTCTTCAGATAACAAATCAATAGATCATTACAAGTACCAGAGAATAGGGATGCAGTTAATATTCTGGATGATCAGCCAGAGTTGATTTTTGGCTCAGAAGTCAATGGAAAATTAGTAGATGGAGGTACCCCTCCATTTAATGTCAGCCCAAACATCCATGACAAGGTGCTACACAATGCCATGTTTGATTCAGGGGCCTCTCATAACCTAATGCCCAAGTGAGTAATGGAAAAACTTGACCTAGATATCACCAAACCCTATAGAGATTTGTTTTCATTTGATTCCATCCAGGTGAGATGTTTAGACCTGATCAAAGACCTTTGTGTATCCCTAGTCCAATATCCAGCCAAAACAATTTTAATGGATGTGGTAGTAGCTGACATTCCACCCAAATATGGTATGCTCTTATCAAGATCGTGGGGTGCCAAACTCCAAGGATCTCTGCAACTAGACATGTCATATGCCACCATTTCAGTCTTTGGCCAGCCAAAGAGACTGTACCGAGAAACACTGATGAAATATGTGGTCAGCAGTCAGGAGAAGCCCCAAAACTTCCCAATCTACTCCATTCATTCAGACATGGACTCATTCATATTGTACAATGTTGATATGTGCCCCAAAACTAAGGTCAAGCTCCTAAAAACAGCATAAACCAGGCACATGAATGAACAGTCCTCTACTCAAGATAAAAAGATCACTGATGTGATCAAACCAACACAAGCTGTTAATATATTACAAGAATCACCAAAACTAGACCAGCCCACTGAACAAATCTGTAAATCCATTGAAAGAAACATTGATCAAGACATCTTGTGGTATTTAGAATTTGATGGGTCAGTAAACAAGCTAGGAGCAGGGGCAGGGGTTTGGCTACACAATACTCAAAATGACCATGCTCTAGGTCATGCATACAGGCTCAACTTCAGATGTACAAACAACATGGCTGAGTATGAAGCCCTTTTGCTAGGTCTCAAACTTATTAAGAGTCTTGGAGTGACCAAAGTTTCCATATTGGGTGATTCAGACCTAATTATACAACAGATAAAGGGAAATTTTGTCACAAATGATCCCAGGCTAAGATCTTATAGGATAGCAATGACAGACTTGCTTAATAGCTTCTTGGAATATCAGCTCACCAAAATACCTAGAAGCCACAACTTGCATGCTCATAGTTTGGCAACTTTTGCAAGCACCTACAAACTTCCTTTTGGGCCTAACCACTAGTTCAGTGCTGAGATTAAACATAGGCCTTCTGTCCCAGACAATGTAAATAACTGGCAAGTGTTTGAGAATGATACCCAGATAAATAATTTTTTGACCATGAAAGAAGAATTCTCAAATTTAAACATAGACACAAGAATTAGGGATGATCAACACCAAATTGATGAACTTAAGACAAGTATATCAGTTGAAACAACAGATCTGATATTACATCCTACAACCTTTGACTATGCCAATTTGCAAAAGCTAAGACTAGCAGATCTTGATGAAATTATTGAAGAAGAAACTGAAGTAATTCAACTAAAGGATAATTTCTTGCCCACGGGTCTTACTCCTTTAGAAGACATTTTTGATTCAAATGACATCCCTAAGAAACCAAAGATGTAACCCATCAATGCAGAAATTGAGGAGTGTAATATTGGGACCACTGAAAATCCCAAAATGGTCAAGCTCTCTAGAACCTTACCTCCTGATAAGAAATCAGAATATATTGAACTGTTCAAAGAGTTTCAAGATGTGTTTGCCCGGAGTTATGAGGATCTTAAATCCTATGGTACTTCAGTCATCCAACACATAATACCCCTGAAAGAAAACCAGAAACCCTTTAAACAGAAGTTGAGGAGAGTGAATCCAGTCCTTCTTCCCCTAATTGAAAAGGAGGTAAAATGAATGTATGAAGCTGGAATCATTGCACCTATAAGATTTTCTGAATGGATTTCAAACCTTGTACCTACAAGAGAGAAAACTGGGGAGATAACACTTTGTGTTGATCTGAGAAATTTGAACAAAGTCTCTCTCAAACACCACTACCCCTTGCCAAAAATGGATCACATCTTACAAAGGGTAGTGTGAGCTTCAAGGATTTCACTACTGGATGGCTTCTCAGGATTCAATCAAATTCTAGTTCACCCAGATGATCAAGATAAAACAGCTTTCACCACACCTTGGGGAACTTTCAAATATGTCAAAATGCCTTTTGGACTCAAGAATGCTGGAGCCACATTTCAAAGAGCAATGGACATAGACTTAGTTAAATAAATCCATGATTTCTTAGTCATATACCTTGATGATCTAACAGCCTTCTCAAACTCAGACCAAGAACATTTAAAACATCTTAGACAAGTGTTCTTAATTTGCAGAAAGTATGGCATATCTTTAAACCGAAAGAAATCACTATTTGGCTTGGAAGAAGGCAAACTCCTAGGTTATATAATTTCAAAACATGGCATAAGAATTGACCCTAATAAGATTCAAGCTATCCTTTAGGTCCCTCATCCAAGAAACATCAAAGAATTACAAGCCTTTTTAGGAAAGATTAATTTCCTAAGAAGATTCATTCCTAACTTGGCTGAGCTAATAAGATTGTTGAATAACATGCTCAAGAAAGATGCCAAAGTCAAATGGACAGTTGAAGCCAAACAGGCTTTTGAGGAAATCAAGATAGCTTTAACAAAAACACATGTTCTTACAAGCCCTAGATTTGATAGAGACTTCATGATTTTCTCCTTTGCCTCTGAACATACAATTGCTGTTGTCTTACTGCAAAAGGATGACTTGGGATGTGAAAAACCTATTGCCCTTTTCAGTAGAGCCCTTAGGGATGCCCCACTCAAGTAACAGATTATGGAAAAGCAAGCATATGCCCTTGTCAAAGCCATAAAGGATTTCAGAGTTTATATCTTATAATCTCACATAGTTGCATATGTGCCCAATGCAGTGGTCAAAGACATTTTAACTCAAGAGGGAATTGAAGGTAAGAGGGGCAAATGGATAGCTAACATTCTGGAATATGATATAGAGATCAAACCAACAAAACTTATAAAAGGACAAGGGCTAGCTAAACTAATGACTAAAACAAACTTCCAAGCCCTTGACATCAATGAACTGGATAACGAACAGGAGATGGCGACTCCACAGATCAATCAAGCCTTTTTACAATCACCTTGGTATGCTAACATATGTTTTATATTATTAAACCTGCAAGCTCCTCCAGCGTTATCCAGAACCAAAAAGAGATTTTTAAAAATGAAAGCTTCAAAATTTTGTATCATAGATAATGTATTATTCTGGAAAAATCATGAAGGTATCCTACTTAACTACCTAACATCAGATGAAGCTGATAAAGTCCTTAGAGAATTTCATGCAGGAGATTGTGGAGGGAACTTATATTGGAAATCAACAGCTGAGAAAATCCCGAGGGCTAGATTTTATTGGCCCTCCCTCTTTACTAATTCAAAAAAGTTTGTGATGTCATGTCATAAATGTCAGATCCTTGAAGGGAAGAAAAAGTTACTACCCTTACCCCTCAAACCCATTTCAACTAAAAAACCATTTCAACAATGGGGCTTAGACTTCATAGGGGAAATTCACCCTTCATCCTCAGGACAACATAGATGGATCCTGACAACTACTGATTACTTCACCAAATGGATAGAAGCCATACCTTGCAGACAAGCAAATGACTCAATTATCATACAATTCCTAGAAACCAATATCTTGTCTAGATTTGGCTGCCCAAAGAAAATCATAACAGACAATGCAACTGCCTTTAAATCCAAAAGAATGATCAGCTTCTGTCACAAATACCATATTACCCTAGGCCATTCAAAAACCTATTACCCTCAAGGCAATGGCTTAGCTGAGTCTTCCAATAAAAGCCTCATCAATATCATCAAAAAGGTCTTGGAGGAGAACAAAAAGAATTGGCATAAGAAGCTGGTAAATGCACTATGGGTAGATAGGTTGACCACCAAAATATCTATTAGTACTAGCCCATATGAATTGGTATATGGCCTGGAAGCTGTGTTCCCATCATCTCTTGGGGTCCCTGTGATCAAATTGCTGCAGGAAATACAAGTTGAACCCAATGAGATCCAGAGGAGGATCAATCAAACAATTCACTTACAACAAACAAGGGAAGAAGTGTATCAGAGAACCCAGGTTCTACAAGAGAAGCTGAAAAAGGTGTTTGACCAAAAGAACAAAAGCTGAAAGACTTTTTTAGGAAACAAAGGTATTGAAATGGGGACTCTAGAGGAAGACAAGGGAAGCATGGCAAATTTGATTCTGTGGAAAGGACCATTTGTAATTCAAGCTGTGCAAGGCAATAACACCTTTTTTCTAAAGAGTCTGGATGAGTCAAATAATGATGAAGGCCCAGTGAATGGGAGAATGCTCAAGCACTATTATGATCCATGAGCATGGCACAACCACATATTGTACATAAATATCTATATTTTCAACATTTTTCTTTTTAAAACAGATAGATAAAAGAACAACTACAACAGATTTTGAACAATGATCAGAAAAACTATATCAAAGATGACATAGATGCTTGAAAAGCTCCACAAACAAATTTGAGGAAGGTCTACAGAACAGAGAACCAATGACAAACAGTGATACAGGTTAGCAAGACACAAAGTGGTAATTCTGGTACAAATGACGTCAAAAGACACTAGATACAAGCTCACAAGATTCAGATTAAAGGTGTCAATACTGAAGAGGATTCACTGCAATAAGGAAAGGAAGATAAAGCCATCTGACCTGCTGTTCTTGAATTTCCTCCAGGAAAAGCCATCCCTAAGTGGAGCCATTGTTAGGTTCCTATACCAATAGGTTTCATCTTTCATGATTGACAGTGGAAGGGCTAAATATGTTCATCATTGTAGGCTGCAAAGGTTCCATATTTTGTGTACATACTGGGAGAATTAAAAAATGAAAAGAGGTATGCCTTAAAGATAATCCAAAAGGCATGAAAAATTAAATGTCCAAAAGAATAAATTAAAATGACCCAAGCTAAAGACACAGGAAAAGTTGGCCAATCAAAAATGCCACTACTATCTTGGCCAGTGTCACACTTCTTACAAATACTGCTACTAATCATACTTAATGGATGGCCCAATAGTCCTAAGATCTGGACCATGCCATGTTTAAATTGCTTGCTGCAGAATAGAGAATGTTTCCTGTCCAAACAGCTCAAGCTTGGCAGATGACTAGCTAGGTAGAGAAATGAAGGAGCCCAACTGCTTAATCTGGGTCCTTGGAAGAAATAAGGGTAGATTTATATAGGAGGGTAGTCAAAAGAAAAAGAGAACAATCAGGGTTTGCTAATTCAAGTGCACCCACTTAAAGTGAAGAAAAAATGTTAAGATTACTAGGTTGGGTAAGTAGAGTAAGGTTGCAGAAGTGAAGGGCCATCACCAGTTGGCTTATCAAGAGCAAGACTCATTCCATTTAGGGTATTGGCACCATGGCAGAGGTTTGAGGACACAACAATGGAATCATGTCTAATTTCCCCCTTTTTCTCCAAACATCATTTATTAACATCCCCCAAGGACCTTGGGATCTGCTCAAGTGTCCTGCTCCACTTCATTCCATGACAAAGTACCAGTTCAAACTATGAAGTTCAGTCAAGGGAAAGAAGCCACATTTTTTGTGTAAAAACCTTTATTCTCAATTCCCTCATCCTCCATTCCTAAGTTTTTCTTCTTAAAACTTAGCAGTTGCCACTACACAATCACCTCACAAATATCATATTAACAACTAATGTATTATCTAGCTCCCTAAGCATTCCCTTCCCTAATTTTACAAAAATCTATGAGAAAATCCCAAAAAAATCTATGTAAATACCCTCCCCCTCGCACTATAACTATACAACCATCTTTCGAGGAATATTAACCCACCAGGGGTTAATATTAACCCTCCACTACCCTGAACTATGGGGTTTTGTTAAAAAAATTTGGCTAAAAATAAAAAAAATCAAAATCACCGCCCTCATTAACCCTTACTACCCCTTTCTGCGCTAAAGGTTTGTGTTTGTAATGTTTTTTAATTAAAAAAAGTTATAAACTAACCCGAAACCCTAAAGTTAAAACCCACCCCCGCGCTCAATTTATTTAAATGATTATTATAATCGGTGGGTCCCCTCGGCAATAAACAATTGTCACATCATATTTGCAGCTAGCCGTTCGATCGCCAGCCTAATGGATCTAACGATTGGCGGTCAATCTTACCCGAGAGATGCCCGATGTTTTGCGTCCGGGGGATTGGCGGTTTTACCGCCGTACCCCCGCCACGCGTC